>SJYW01003341.1:382232-442672 GCA_006410735.1 Raphicerus campestris | reverse complement strand
GTCTGCAAGGAGATCCAACCAGTCCTTTCTGAAGGAGATCAGCTGTGGGATTTCTTTGGAGGGAATGACACTGAAGCTGAAACTCCAGTACTTTGGCCACCTCATGTGAAGAGTTGACTTATTGGAAAAGACTCTGATACTAGGAGAGATTGGGGGCAGGAGGAGAAGGGGATGACAGAGGATGAGATGGCTGGATGGCATCACTCACTTGATGACCATGAGTCTGAGTGAACTGTGCGAGTTGGTGATGGACAGGGAGGCCTGGCGTGCTGCGATTCATGGGGTCGCAAAAAGTCAGACACAACTGAGCAACTGAACTGAACTGAACTGAAATTACTTCAAATAATATCCATAGTGTTTTATTACCTGTTAAATAATTAATTCTGATTATATTTGCATCCAATACCTTCTATAATACTTTGGCCACCTGATGCAAATAGCTGACTCATTGGAAAAGACCCTGATGCTGGGAAAGATTGAGGGCAAGAGGAGAAGTGGGCAACAGAGGATGGGATGGTTGGATGACATCGCTGACTTAAGGGACATGAGTTTGAGCAAACTCTGGGAGATAGTGCCAGTCAGTGAGGCCTGGCGTGCTGCAGTTCATGGGGTTGCAGAGTTAGACATGACTTAGTGACTGAACAATAACAATCGTGTATAAAAGTCAACAGTCCTATTTTCTACAATGTTCTTGGCAATATGAATAATTCTTTCGGATATCATTTGCTTTGCAGATGACTAGCAGTTAATGTTCTTAACTGTTGGTCCCATTTAACTTACTCCTCACAAGAAAGGGGCAACTTGTCCCAATTCCACTGTTGGCTTTTCCTGGGCTTACAGCTTGGACTGCACAATGGGCCAGGACCAAACACATCTGCTGTCTAGGAGAAAGCCTACCAGTGAGGGCATGAGCAATAGAGCTCCAACACTGTGAAAGTGAGTGGGAGCTTGATAGCAAAAATGGAGTCACACCCCTGGGCAGGCACCTTCTTCAAAGACCTGTTTCTCTCAAGGTCTGTCTTCCTAATTGCTGACTTTGCACAGACTCTGAAACAACCTGCATACCATAATCTGAAAGGAAAGGTCAACCTAAAGGTCACAAGTTTTAAGGGTGCTACTTCAAAGACATTTATCTCCTTTACAACACCATTAGTCTTGGGTAATGGTCTATTGTCTTTCATCATCCCAACCTCTTCACCTGCCTGTTTACTTTGAGTCCAACATCAGAATCCAAGCTCCAGCATAAAGGGGTGCTTTTTGGCTACTTAACACTGGCCCAGCAGCAGGTTGTACATAGTCTGATTTCCAGTTGTCAGTTGTTTAAAGGAAATGCAGTTAATAAGGGAGTGTATGGTTTAATCTTCCATCTCAGATATGGAAGGGACCTTATTGGGGAATGGTTAGCAATAAGAGAGCTCTATGCATTAAGATATTTATTGTAGTTTCAAGTGTAAGTCTTAAAAAAAATCAGGGGCATAAGTATCCAGCAATAAAAGTAGCAACATTTGTAGAGTACTGATTTAAATATCATTTAATCTTCTTTGTGACCTTGTGAAACAGGTATTATTGCTAGTGTCAATTTATAGATGGATGATATAGATATGAATAATTTTTTAAGGTCCTAATAAGTAGGGAAACTAGTGTTTGAACCCAGGCACTATGGTTACAAAGTACAGGTATTTAACCATTATGCTATGCTTCCTTGCATAAAAAAGAATAGTATATCAACTTAGTGAATTATTATGTAGCCTTTAAAATTCTTATAAAGCCAGTACAGTGACATAAAAATCAAATATAAGTTTCATGACCCTGTGTTTTAAACTGTATAAAATATATACAGTGAAAGTAAAGACCTAAAGGGAACAGGGAAAAATTGTCTGAGGCCAAGGACCCCAGAGGGTCAAAAGAAAAAACAATGACAAAACTAAAATATGATGAGAGAGGCCTTTAATATAATTTGTGCATTGTTGCTAAGAACTCTGTCACTGATTCAATTCCACGTCTCAAACTCAGGGTTGTCTCTGAATTTTGACTTTTTGGAAACTTCTGGAGAAAGATTTTTAGGGAACTCTCTCACTGGTGCACGTTACCTAACACTCTGGTGCTCAGGTCACAGACTCATTCATTCCATCATGGCTGGTATTCACCACGTGTTGCCTGTGTAAGCCCTACTCATATCACAAACAACATAATGGGAAGTTATTGAAGTATGGTAGTGAAATTATGTTGGTCATTTTTCTCTTATGAGAAATAAGCAAAAAAGTCCTAAAACTTTTTCAAGAAGAATGTCTTGAACTCTGTTGTAAGAATGACTGTGGTATATAGATTTATTTCTTAAAAATAAATGTGTCATGTTTTATTAATACCTATCAACATAAGAAAGGTAAAATTAGATCCAATCCTGGCAGTTAAAAAAAAATTCACAATTATAAGTGGAATGGTACTGGGAAGAAAATTGTATTGGGTGGAAAAGAAAATGTTGAATTCCAGACAGAATCAGTGGTCATTCGATATCAACCCATTCATCTCTTTAACAGGTATTCAGTGATCACCCATCATATGCCAGGACCTGTGCGAAGTGCTGGGTATTCAGTGGTGATCACAACAGACAAGGTTCCAGCACTTGAAGACTTTACCATGTCATTAGTAATGGAAACAAATTTTAGTCAAGGAAGTTAAGTGTGTAATCACTAACTATTGAGTACTGTGAAGGAAAGAGCAGAGTGTCATGACAGAATAATCTAGGGACCTACTTTAGACTGAGCATCAGAAGAAGGTCTTCCTGGAAAGGGGAGGCTTAATATGAGACCTGAAGCTTGAGGAAGGACCAGATGAACTAGACGTCAATGCACACACACTTCAGGGGGAGGGAACAGCAGAGGCTGTAAGGACCCTCAGGTGGTAAAGAGAAGGTGCAAGAGGCGGGAGTGTAGTAATTGAAGATGGGGATGATATAGGTGAGGGGTGAGGTCATAAGAAAGGAACAGGCTTAATTATTATAGGTGCGGTGGACACTACCGAAGATCCTTGTTTGGACAGTAAACTTGAGAGGGACAAGAATGAAAATAAGGGGGCTACAGTAGACATTGAAGTAAGGAGTGGTAGACCTCTGGATTAGGGTATTGATAATGGAGATGGGGAGAAGAGGAAGAATTGAAGATACATTATAATGAAAGAACTCTCAGGATTTGGATAGGGGATTGGCTATGGTAAGGAAAGGACATTAACAAAATTATGTATTAGGGTGATAACTGCTGTAACAAACAGCTCCTTCCACATCTCAGGGACTTAACCCACTAACACCTATTTTCTTGTTCACATCACCATCCAGTTTGCATCAGCAGCAGAGTGAGGGGGTGTCTGCTCCCCACATTCACATTCTTACACCTTATAGAGCCTCCATTTTCAAAGGTGGCCTCGCAGATGACCAGGAGCAGAAAGAGAAAGCCTGGGGGACCNATTGAAGATACATTATAATGAAAGAACTCTTAGGATTTGGAAGGGGATTGGCTATGGTAAGGAAAGGACATTAACAAAATTATGTATTAGGATGATAACTGCTGTAACAAACAGCTCCTTCCACATCTCAGGGACTTAACCCACTAACATCTATTTTCTTGTTCACATCACCATCCAGTTTGCATCAGCAGCAGAGTGAGGGGGTGTCTGCTCCCCACATTCACGTTCTTACACCTTATAGAGCCTCCATTTTCAAAGGTGGCCTCGCAGATGACCAGGAGCAGAAAGAGAAAGCCTGGGGGACCACGTGGAACATTTAAGGGCCTGCTGGGAATGGAGGGCATCATCTCTGTCCACGTGCTGGTTAGCCAGAGCTCAGTAACATAACTGTGCTTAGCTGCGGCCCTTGGCTGCTGGGTGATGCACTCAGGTTGCCTGGTCGGAAAGCAAATGAAAGCAGTTTGTGAGCACATAGCATTATCTCTGCCCCAAATGACCACCTGGTTTTAGCTTAAGTAAGTGGCTGGGGGGCACTAGGACTGTCTGTCTGTACACTGAGCTGGGGAAGACTCTAGGGGGAACAAGTCTGTGGGAGGAGATCAAGTGAGTGGTTTTAGACTTACTCGGTTTGAAATGCCTAATTGCCTTCCAGGTGGAGTTGTTAGTGTGATGTTAAGTGTTACTCAAGGGCCGAGTTCAGTGTCTGGTCCGCTACGTAAACTACTAGGAAAGAGCTAGATGACCTGGGCAAGGCCAGGGGCACCGCTCGTGTCTTTGCCTGCCTGCTTGTGCTTGCGCTCAGGCGCTAAGTTGTGTCTGACTCTTTTCGACCCCATGAACCGTAGCCTGCCGGGTTCCTCTGTCTATAGGATTTTTCAGGCAAGAATACTGGAGTGGGTTGCTGTTTCCTCTTCCAGGGGATGTTCCCGACCCAGGGATAGAACCTGCTTTACCACTGAGCTACGTGGGAAGACTTTGATCACCTACTTATTTATTATTGAATAAATGTTTGCTGAACATCTACTACATTCCACGTATGGTCTAGGCATGGGGCAAGGAGCACTATATGGGACAAAGAGCATAATATGTATAGAGCTTATGCCCCACTAGAGACAGATAAACACTAAGCAAGATAAGGAAGTAAAATACATGGTATGTTGCATGGTGATAAGGTCTAGAGAAGATAAGATGGAGAAGGGGACTAGGGATTAGAGTTGGGGAGAGGTTAATGCTCCTCTTGTAAATAGGATGCTCAGGGAAGATCTCACTAAGGGGGCAAAGACCTAAAAGGAAATGAAGACAAAGGCATGGCATTAACTGGCCAGTGGAGACTCAGGCCAAGGGAGCACTGAATGTGAATACCTTGAGACAGGAGTGTGACTGCGCCTCTGGCTAGACTGGAGCAGGGGTGGAGGAAAGAGTAATAGGAGATGAGGTCATGGGGGGAGGGGTGGTCAAGCCGGACCATGCAGGCCTCACGGACCTTTGTCAAGATCTTATCGTTTACTTGTACCATGTAATTTATGTTTATTTAAAGTTCCCTTCTAAAAGTTGAACGGTCACTCACTAAATTTTCCCTAGTCCCTCTTTCCTAGTTTAGGACACAATATAAAAATAGGTAGGATCACCTGGCTCTATAGAAACCCACTGGTTAGAGTTCTCGTTCCTGAATATGGCTAGGTGCCATATTCACCAATGCATTAACCAAGAGTCACTGAATATATGGGCTAGGCAGTGTGGAAACAAAGATGAAAGCGATATGGTTCCTACACTGAAATAGTTCCTTCTAATGTATTGTCCTAGGTGCCATGATAGATATGTGCAGACAAAGGAAACCTTAATTGGCTTAGATGAATGGAAGAGGCGCCTGAAGGAGGTAATGCTTGAGGCAGGACTTACCAAGTGAGTGGGTGTTGACCAGGCAAAGATGGTGGCGGCAGACACTAGGGAAATGGAAAATAATGGTCCAGAAAGAATTTAGGCAGAGTAGACAGTGTCAAATAGATGACTACTACCTCTGATGGAAAGTAAGAGAATTAAAATCAGGGAATATTGAGGGAAAGGATTTGCACAATTTGACAAGATCCTCATTCCACACATGGTTTCCCTGGTGGCTCAGAGGTTAAAGCGCCTGCCTTTGATGCAGGAGATCCGGGTTCAGTCCCTGAGTCGGGAAGATCCCCTGGAGAAGGAAATGGCAGTCCACTCCAGTATTCTTGCTTGGAGAATCCAATGGACAGAGAAGCCATGGACAGGTTACAGTCCACGGGGTTGCAGAGTCGGACACGACTGAGCGACTTCACCTCACCTCACCTCACCTCATTCCACACATTCTTATTCAAAAACACTTATGAGAGTTGGCTAATACTCCATTTAATGATCTGCCAAGTTTGTTTATCCTGCCACCAATTGAAGGAAATCTTGGTTGCACTCAGTTTTTGATGATCGTAAATAAAGTCCTTCTAAATGATAAAAACAAAAAACCAAAATTACTTATGAGAACTTCCGATCTGATATATGCATGTAAGATCCTAGAATAAGAACAAAGAAAATATCTAGATCTCATGTAACAGATGAGGGAATTGAGATCTGAAGAATCAAGTGGCTTTTTGTTGCTGTTGAGTTGCTAAGGCATGTCCGACTCTTGGTGATCCCATGGGCTGTAGTATGCCAGACTCCTCTGTCCTCCTCTGTCTCCTGGAGTTTGCTCAAATTCATGGCCACTGAGTCAGTGATGCTATGATAAGTGCTATATTCAACAGTAAAGAGCAAGTGAGTGGCTACGTGAAGACCCAGTGCTGTGGAATGCTCAAGCTAATGCTGCCTCAAGCCCTTCAGGAACAACCACTCTTCTTGTCCTGTTTTTCTTTTTTGTTTTGTTTTCACTTTGAATACATATGTGCCTCTTTGAGCTCACCATATTTTGGTGAGATTTTAGCATGTTTCCCCAACGCCCGATGAAGTCATTCTCAAACACCTGTTCGAATGGGTCTTACTCATAGGCTTCTGCTTGGAGGATTGCTCCCAGCCTAAACTCTAGAGAAACTTTCTTTGGGAAACACAGCATTTGTCGGCTAGTTCTCCTTAATTTTAGGCTATGTTCTGTTACTCTTTCTCCCTCAGTCTTGGAGAACACAGAGAACTTATGAGGCTAATTTAGGGCAGATATGCTAAAAGTCCAAAGTAATGTTTTCTCTTTGTAGAAAACACCCCAGGGGCAGAGAATGTAGGAAATCGTGCGTCACTCTGATGGAAAACAAATGAAAGCCTTTACAGCAGAAATGTTGGTCTCTAATCATCTAACACATCCATCACCACATGCCAATGAAGATGTGTTGCGTAGGCAACAGCCAATTGGGCGTCCAGGAAACAAATACCCCCATTCCCTTCTTCTCCATGTCCTCCACAGTGGTTTGCAGAGATCACAGAAAGCAGTGGGTAAGCTTAGAAAAAGAATCTAAATGCATGTGTGACTTTAATAATTAGATTAGGATGTGATGTATAAACCTGCATGAGGAAAAAACTCTTGAAACGATGTGGTGTTTCTCTTATTGAATGAATACCACGGTTATTTTATTCTTTTCAGGTATGTTTATCTTGAGGAGCTCATTTCTGTGTCACGTACTTGGAGGAAGAAGAATATCCTCAGACAAGTCACAGGAATTGAGATGGAAGACCCCAGGAATGCAGGCTGGACAAGAATGCTTGGTCTAGCCCTCTAGCATTCCATGTGTCCGGGTAGATTTTCCTTTGATGAAGGTTGAAACCACCTTGACGTTGCATCAAGAGGAAACAAGCAGGAGGCAGGAAGAAATCAGAAGCTGTGCTTCCCTCTCTGGTCTGGTCAGCTGCAGTCTGCAGACCAGCTTCTTTAGTTGATGCTCCTCTCTGAACGTCTATTCTCTTTGTTACACCCTAGAAGCAAGGTAATTGGGGCACCCTTGGGCAGTTTTAAAGGAGTGAACAGTTTTCTCCTGAGGCCAGAGATAATCAAAGAGAGACCCGAAAGTAGAGTTTCTATCTGGAGGCAATTCTGCCTCCCAGGTAACATTTGGCGGTGTCTGGTGACTCTTGATTGTCACACTGGTGGTGGTTGGGAGGGGGTAATGCTATAGGCATTTAATGGTTAGAGCAGCGATCCCGCTAAAACATCTGGCAAAGCACAGAACAATCCCTGCTACAAAGAATTAATTATGCAGCTGAAAATGTGCATAGTGTTAAGACTGAGCAACTCTGCCCCCAAGTAAAGATGAATCTCAGTAGAACAGAGTAAGTTGCATGAATTGCAGCTCTTCCCAGTTTCCAGATTTTTCTTCCAATGTTACCTTTGGAGGTTATGGGTTTTTATTCCCATTGACACAGGAAACATTTCCTTGCTCCAGTCTTAGGTAACAGGCACCCTTAGTCCCAAATCTGAGAAACCTATTTCCTGGACTACACGGTAGCAGCAACCCCCCCACCCCACCCCGCCCTGCCACAATTCTCCAAGTCATTAATACTAAATATTTATTGAGCTTATACTAGTCCTATCAACGAAATTGTACACTGAGGAGACTAAGAAATTTGAGATGCCCTTGCTTCTCAGAAATGGTTAAAGCCTCAGTTGGGATCTCTGAGCTGTCACTGTCTTCACAAAAGTCCTTTTATGAGGGAACTTGATGATTTGGGAAAACAAGCCTTACCTCCCACANTGAGGAGACAAAGAAATTTGAGATGCCCTTGCTTCTCAGAAATGGTTAAAGCCTCAGTTGGGATCTCTGAGCTGTCACTGTCTTCACAAAAGTCCTTTTATGAGGGAACTTGATGATTTGGGAAAACAAGCCTTACCTCCCACAGAGATCAGGTAGATTTCAGCCTCTTCTGCTTCTTGCCAGACTCAGGAAGTCATTCCTGAGGTTTATAATAAACACCTGTGGCATTAAGACATTTTAAATTCTCTTAATCTAACTGATCGTGGGATCTAGAAATTGCTTGGTGTTAATTGTGCCTGATGCTCAGATTGGGCTCTGCTTTGATTTCTTAGTAGGTTCCCTTTTATCTCTTACCTGCATTTTGCTCATTGTATTCTCCCTTGAGAGGCTGAAGATTGACTTGTAAAGACCACCTGCTTTAAGAGCTATGTTTTTTGAATCTTCTTTTCTTTAAAGGAGAAAAACATACTTGGAAGTGGCCAAACATTCCTGGGGACCATTGTTTGTCAAATGTGAACAGATCTAGTGTTTTCAGTATATATTGATATTATACACCTCCCCTCCCCATACATGTAGAAAAAGAACAGAAACTGCTAGGCATTCTCACCTTGGGGTGGGTGGGGAAGAAGGGGAAAGACAAATCCCAAATCCAACAATTTGTATTAATTATAAGGTAAATAAGAAGAAAATTGTAACTTGGCATAGAAATTAATATAATACTAAATGACATATTAGTGTTTCAAAACCGTAGAAGTGTTTCTTACAAATATAACTCTCACACTTCTGATTTCTACATATGTGTTAATTAGTTTATTGTTTATTTAATTAAAGTTTACGCCATGGGCTTCTCCCCTGTGTGCTATCAGCCATGTGTAAAGTCTGAAGTTTAAGTTTTGAGTGTGACTAATTTACTCATAAGATGAGAATGATAATTTCTACAAGGTCAGCTGGAGTATATTAAAGATCTTATTCAGCCAAGATTTAGTAAAGAAGTAAATAAGGCTAAAGCTCTACTCTTCTTAGAAAAGGATTTTAGAAGATAGAAAATATATCAATATGCAGTATGGAGTGAAACATCTTTTTGGAGATGAAGGAGTTTGAAAACCTGATCACATAAGAGAATTCAGTTAGCTTGACATCCTTAAATATTTATTGAATGCCTAGTACATACACTAGAATTAAAATAAAATATGTTTTTTAGCCAAGAAATCAGTGCAATGGTTTGGCTCAATTTAAAAATAACTGTTCATTTTATTAGGGCTTTCCTGGTGATTCAGATGGCAAAGAATCTGCCTGCAATGCAGGAGACCCAGGTTCAGTCCCTGGGTTGGGAAGATTTCCTAGAGAAGGGAATGCAACCCACTCAAGTATTCCTGCTTGGAGAATTCCTTGGGGCCACAAAGAGTCGGACACGAGCAACTAACACTGTCTTTTATTCATTTTATTAATCCTGTCTTGAGGGTGCCTGGTAACATTTTGTAGAATTAATATATCAGCAAATTAAAATCAAGCTAGCCAATTTTTAATTAACAAGTTAAAATCAACAAATATTTATTGGATAGCTACTATGTATAAACACAAATGGGTGTCTGACTACAGATGGGCACTTGCCATCCACCTCTACAAGGATTAAATCATGTGCTGCTACAGCTGCTGACCTTCAATCCCCCTGAAAAGAGTTCAGGATGGAAAGCAGAAATGAGGCACCCTGTGCTCTCTGTAGATAGTTAGATATTTTCAGGTGACGATTTTATGAGGCCAGTTCTTGTATTTTCTCATATCTAGGAAAAGCACTAAAATCCTTCATGGTGAGGACTGTTCCTTGCGAGTAGCAGAAAGCATCACCATATTAGCAGACACTTTCTGGAAAAATACGTGCTTGATTGCATGAAATCCCTCTCACCAAAGTCAGATGATATACACTGACCATCCCCCTGCCTCTCTGGAGCAGTTTCTCAGGTCTGTCCGAGGGGCTGCCTCCCAGGCTGCGGTCCTCCTTTTGCCCCAATAAAACTTAACTTNGAAGTGGCCAAACATTCCTGGGGACCATTGTTTGTCAAATGTGAACAGATCTAGTGTTTTCAGTATATATTGATATTATACACCTCCCCTCCCCATACATGTAGAAAAAGAACAGAAACTGCTAGGCATTCTCACCTTGGGGTGGGTGGGGAAGAAGGGGAAAGACAAATCCCAAATCCAACAATTTGTATTAATTATAAGGTAAATAAGAAGAAAATTGTAACTTGGCGTAGAAATTAATATAATACTAAATGACATATTAGTGTTTCAAAACCGTAGAAGTGTTTCTTACAAATATAACTCTCACACTTCTGATTTCTACATATGTGTTAATTAGTTTATTGTTTATTTAATTAAAGTTTACGCCATGGGCTTCTCCCCTGTGTGCTATCAGCCATGTGTAAAGTCTGAAGTTTAAGTTTTGAGTGTGACTAATTTACTCATAAGATGAGAATGATAATTTCTACAAGGTCAGCTGGAGTATATTAAAGATCTTATTCAGCCAAGATTTAGTAAATAAGTAAATAAGGCTAAAGCTCTACTCTTCTTAGAAAAGGATTTTGGAAGATAGAAAATATATCAATATGCAGTATGGAGTGAAACATCTTTTTGGAGATGAAGGAGTTTGAAAACCTGATCACATAAGAGAATTCAGTTAGCTTGACATCCTTAAATATTTATTGAATGCCTAGTACATACACTAGAATTAAAATAAAATATGTTTTTTAGCCAAGAAATCAGTGCAATGGTTTGGCTCAATTTAAAAATAACTGTTCATTTTATTAGGGCTTTCCTGGTGATTCAGATGGCAAAGAATCTGCCTGCAATGCGGGAGACCCAGGTTCAGTCCCTGGGTTGGGAAGATTTCCTAGAGAAGGGAATGCAACCCACTCAAGTATTCCTGCTTGGAGAATTCCTTGGGGCCACAAAGAGTCGGACACGAGCAACTAACACTGTCTTTTATTCATTTTATTAATCCTGTCTTGAGGGTGCCTGGTAACATTTTGTAGAATTAATATATCAGCAAATTAAAATCAAGCTAGCCAATTTTTAATTAACAAGTTAAAATCAACAAATATTTATTGGATAGCTACTATGTATAAACACAAATGGGTGTCTGACTACAGATGGGCACTTGCCATCCACCTCTACAAGGATTAAATCATGTGCTGCTGCAGCTGCTGACCTTCAATCCCCCTGAAAAGAGTTCAGGATGGAAAGCAGAAATGAGGCACCCTGTGCTCTCTGTAGATAGTTAGATATTTTCAGGTGACGATTTTATGAGGCCAGTTCTTGTATTTTCTCATATCTAGGAAAAGCACTAAAATCCTTCATGGTGAGGACTGTTCCTTGCGACTAGCAGAAAGCATCACCATATTAGCAGACACTTTCTGGAAAAATACGTGCTTGATTGCATGAAATCCCTCTCACCAAAGTCAGATGATATACACTGACCATCCCCCTGCCTCTCTGGAGCAGTTTCTCAGGTCTGTCCGAGGGGCTGCCTCCCAGGCTGCGGTCCTCCTTTTGCCCCAATAAAACTTAACTTGCAACTCTCCTGTTGNGCATGGGGCAAGGAGCACTATATGGGACAAAGAGCATAATATGTATAGAGCTTATGCCCCACTAGAGACAGATAAACACTAAGCAAGATAAGGAAGTAAAATACATGGTATGTTGCATGGTGATAAGGTCTAGAGAAGATAAGATGGAGAAGGGGACTAGGGATTAGAGTTGGGGAGAGGTTAATGCTCCTCTTGTAAATAGGATGCTCAGGGAAGATCTCACTAAGGGGGCAAAGACCTAAAAGGAAATGAAGACAAAGGCATGGCATTAACTGGCCAGTGGAGACTCAGGCCAAGGGAGCACTGAATGTGAATACCTTGAGACAGGAGTGTGACTGCGCCTCTGGCTAGACTGGAGCAGGGGTGGAGGAAAGAGTAATAGGAGATGAGGTCATGGGGGGAGGGGTGGTCAAGCCGGACCATGCAGGCCTCACGGACCTTTGTCAAGATCTTATCGTTTACTTGTACCATGTAATTTATGTTTATTTAAAGTTCCCTTCTAAAAGTTGAACGGTCACTCACTAAATTTTCCCTAGTCCCTCTTTCCTAGTTTAGGACACAATATAAAAATAGGTAGGATCACCTGGCTCTATAGAAACCCACTGGTTAGAGTTCTCGTTCCTGAATATGGCTAGGTGCCATATTCACCAATGCATTAACCAAGAGTCACTGAATATATGGGCTAGGCAGTGTGGAAACAAAGATGAAAGCGATATGGTTCCTACACTGAAATAGTTCCTTCTAATGTATTGTCCTAGGTGCCATGATAGATATGTGCAGACAAAGGAAACCTTAATTGGCTTAGATGAATGGAAGAGGCGCCTGAAGGAGGTAATGCTTGAGGCAGGACTTACCAAGTGAGTGGGTGTTGACCAGGCAAAGATGGTGGCGGCAGACACTAGGGAAATGGAAAATAATGGTCCAGAAAGAATTTAGGCAGAGTAGACAGTGTCAAATAGATGACTACTACCTCTGATGGAAAGTAAGAGAATTAAAATCAGGGAATATTGAGGGAAAGGATTTGCACAATTTGACAAGATCCTCATTCCACACATGGTTTCCCTGGTGGCTCAGAGGTTAAAGCGCCTGCCTTTGATGCAGGAGATCCGGGTTCAGTCCCTGAGTCGGGAAGATCCCCTGGAGAAGGAAATGGCAGTCCACTCCAGTATTCTTGCTTGGAGAATCCAATGGACAGAGAAGCCATGGACAGGTTACAGTCCACGGGGTTGCAGAGTCGGACACGACTGAGCGACTTCACCTCACCTCACCTCACCTCATTCCACACATTCTTATTCAAAAACACTTATGAGAGTTGGCTAATACTCCATTTAATGATCTGCCAAGTTTGTTTATCCTGCCACCAATTGAAGGAAATCTTGGTTGCACTCAGTTTTTGATGATCGTAAATAAAGTCCTTCTAAATGATAAAAACAAAAAACCAAAATTACTTATGAGAACTTCCGATCTGATATATGCATGTAAGATCCTAGAATAAGAACAAAGAAAATATCTAGATCTCATGTAACAGATGAGGGAATTGAGATCTGAAGAATCAAGTGGCTTTTTGTTGCTGTTGAGTTGCTAAGGCATGTCCGACTCTTGGTGATCCCATGGGCTGTAGTATGCCAGACTCCTCTGTCCTCCTCTGTCTCCTGGAGTTTGCTCAAATTCATGGCCACTGAGTCAGTGATGCTATGATAAGTGCTATATTCAACAGTAAAGAGCAAGTGAGTGGCTACGTGAAGACCCAGTGCTGTGGAATGCTCAAGCTAATGCTGCCTCAAGCCCTTCAGGAACAACCACTCTTCTTGTCCTGTTTTTCTTTTTTGTTTTGTTTTCACTTTGAATACATATGTGCCTCTTTGAGCTCACCATATTTTGGTGAGATTTTAGCATGTTTCCCCAACGCCCGATGAAGTCATTCTCAAACACCTGTTCGAATGGGTCTTACTCATAGGCTTCTGCTTGGAGGATTGCTCCCAGCCTAAACTCTAGAGAAACTTTCTTTGGGAAACACAGCATTTGTCGGCTAGTTCTCCTTAATTTTAGGCTATGTTCTGTTACTCTTTCTCCCTCAGTCTTGGAGAACACAGAGAACTTATGAGGCTAATTTAGGGCAGATATGCTAAAAGTCCAAAGTAATGTTTTCTCTTTGTAGAAAACACCCCAGGGGCAGAGAATGTAGGAAATCGTGCGTCACTCTGATGGAAAACAAATGAAAGCCTTTACAGCAGAAATGTTGGTCTCTAATCATCTAACACATCCATCACCACATGCCAATGAAGATGTGTTGCGTAGGCAACAGCCAATTGGGCGTCCAGGAAACAAATACCCCCATTCCCTTCTTCTCCATGTCCTCCACAGTGGTTTGCAGAGATCACAGAAAGCAGTGGGTAAGCTTAGAAAAAGAATCTAAATGCATGTGTGACTTTAATAATTAGATTAGGATGTGATGTATAAACTTGCATGAGGAAAAAACTCTTGAAACGATGTGGTGTTTCTCTTATTGAATGAATACCACGGTTATTTTATTCTTTTCAGGTATGTTTATCTTGAGGAGCTCATTTCTGTGTCACGTACTTGGAGGAAGAAGAATATCCTCAGACAAGTCACAGGAATTGAGATGGAAGACCCCAGGAATGCAGGCTGGACAAGAATGCTTGGTCTAGCCCTCTAGCATTCCATGTGTCCGGGTAGATTTTCCTTTGATGAAGGTTGAAACCACCTTGACGTTGCATCAAGAGGAAACAAGCAGGAGGCAGGAAGAAATCAGAAGCTGTGCTTCCCTCTCTGGTCTGGTCAGCTGCAGTCTGCAGACCAGCTTCTTTAGTTGATGCTCCTCTCTGAACGTCTATTCTCTTTGTTACACCCTAGAAGCAAGGTAATTGGGGCACCCTTGGGCAGTTTTAAAGGAGTGAACAGTTTTCTCCTGAGGCCAGAGATAATCAAAGAGAGACCCGAAAGTAGAGTTTCTATCTGGAGGCAATTCTGCCTCCCAGGTAACATTTGGCGGTGTCTGGTGACTCTTGATTGTCACACTGGTGGTGGTTGGGAGGGGGTAATGCTATAGGCATTTAATGGTTAGAGCAGCGATCCCGCTAAAACATCTGGCAAAGCACAGAACAATCCCTGCTACAAAGAATTAATTATGCAGCTGAAAATGTGCATAGTGTTAAGACTGAGCAACTCTGCCCCCAAGTAAAGATGAATCTCAGTAGAACAGAGTAAGTTGCATGAATTGCAGCTCTTCCCAGTTTCCAGATTTTTCTTCCAATGTTACCTTTGGAGGTTATGGGTTTTTATTCCCATTGACACAGGAAACATTTCCTTGCTCCAGTCTTAGGTAACAGGCACCCTTAGTCCCAAATCTGAGAAACCTATTTCCTGGACTACACGGTAGCAGCAACCCCCCCACCCCACCCCGCCCTGCCACAATTCTCCAAGTCATTAATACTAAATATTTATTGAGCTTATACTAGTCCTATCAACGAAATTGTACACTGAGGAGACTAAGAAATTTGAGATGCCCTTGCTTCTCAGAAATGGTTAAAGCCTCAGTTGGGATCTCTGAGCTGTCACTGTCTTCACAAAAGTCCTTTTATGAGGGAACTTGATGATTTGGGAAAACAAGCCTTACCTCCCACAGAGATCAGGTAGATTTCAGCCTCTTCTGCTTCTTGCCAGACTCAGGAAGTCATTCCTGAGGTTTATAATAAACACCTGTGGCATTAAGACATTTTAAATTCTCTTAATCTAACTGATCGTGGGATCTAGAAATTGCTTGGTGTTAATTGTGCCTGATGCTCAGATTGGGCTCTGCTTTGATTTCTTAGTAGGTTCCCTTTTATCTCTTACCTGCATTTTGCTCATTGTATTCTCCCTTGAGAGGCTGAAGATTGACTTGTAAAGACCACCTGCTTTAAGAGCTATGTTTTTTGAATCTTCTTTTCTTTAAAGGAGAAAAACATACTTGGCAGTGGCCAAACATTCCTGGGGACCATTGTTTGTCAAATGTGAACAGATCTAGTGTTTTCAGAATATATTGATATTATACACCTCCCCTCCCCATACATGTAGAAAAAGAACAGAAACTGCTAGGCATTCTCACCTTGGGGTGGGTGGGGAAGAAGGGGAAAGACAAATCCCAAATCCAACAATTTGTATTAATTATAAGGTAAATAAGAAGAAAATTGTAACTTGGCGTAGAAATTAATATAATACTAAATGACATATTAGTGTTTCAAAACCGTAGAAGTGTTTCTTACAAATATAACTCTCACACTTCTGATTTCTACATATGTGTTAATTAGTTTATTGTTTATTTAATTAAAGTTTACGCCATGGGCTTCTCCCCTGTGTGCTATCAGCCATGTGTAAAGTCTGAAGTTTAAGTTTTGAGTGTGACTAATTTACTCATAAGATGAGAATGATAATTTCTACAAGGTCAGCTGGAGTATATTAAAGATCTTATTCAGCCAAGATTTAGTAAAGAAGTAAATAAGGCTAAAGCTCTACTCTTCTTAGAAAAGGATTTTGGAAGATAGAAAATATATCAATATGCAGTATGGAGTGAAACATCTTTTTGGAGATGAAGGAGTTTGAAAACCTGATCACATAAGAGAATTCAGTTAGCTTGACATCCTTAAATATTTATTGAATGCCTATTACATACACTAGAATTAAAATAAAATATGTTTTTTAGCCAAGAAATCAGTGCAATGGTTTGGCTCAATTTAAAAATAACTGTTCATTTTATTAGGGCTTCCCTGGTGATTCAGATGGCAAAGAATCTGCCTGCAATGCGGGAGACCCAGGTTCAGTCCCTGGGTTGGGAAGATTTCCTAGAGAAGGGAATGCAACCCACTCAAGTATTCCTGCTTGGAGAATTCCTTGGGGCCACAAAGAGTCGGACACGAGCAACTAACACTGTCTTTTATTCATTTTATTAATCCTGTCTTGAGGGTGCCTGGTAACATTTTGTAGAATTAATATATCAGCAAATTAAAATCAAGCTAGCCAATTTTTAATTAACAAGTTAAAATCAACAAATATTTATTGGATAGCTACTATGTATAAACACAAATGGGTGTCTGACTACAGATGGGCACATGCCATCCACCTCTACAAGGATTAAATCATGTGCTGCTGCAGCTGCTGACCTTCAATCCCCCTGAAAAGAGTTCAGGATGGAAAGCAGAAATGAGGCACCCTGTGCTCTCTGTAGATAGTTAGATATTTTCAGGTGACGATTTTATGAGGCCAGTTCTTGTATTTTCTCATATCTAGGAAAAGCACTAAAATCCTTCATGGTGAGGACTGTTCCTTGCGAGTAGCAGAAAGCATCACCATATTAGCAGACACTTTCTGGAAAAATACGTGCTTGATTGCATGAAATCCCTCTCACCAAAGTCAGATGATATACACTGACCATCCCCCTGCCTCTCTGGAGCAGTTTCTCAGGTCTGTCCGAGGGGCTGCCTCCCAGGCTGCGGTCCTCCTTTTGCCCCAATAAAACTTAACTTGCAACTCTCCTGTTGCGCTTTTCTTTAAGTCGACAAGGGGTAGAGTAGGATTAGGAGAAAATGTAAACATGGGTTTACAGGCTTCTAACCTCAAGAATCTTACAGGTTGTAAACAAATGTATGTGTATGGGGGAGGGGTGTGCATGTGTGTGTGTGGTGGTGCGTGTGGTGGGGTGTGCGTGCGTGCGTGCTCAGACACTTGTCCGACTCTGTGTGACCCTATGCACTGTAGCTCTCCAGACTCCTCTGTCCATGGGACTCTCCAGGCAAGATTACTGGAGTGGGTTGCCATGCCTTTCTTCAGGGGATCTTCCTGACCCAGGGACTGACTCTTGGCAGGCAGGTTCTTTACCACTAGCGCCACCTGGGAAGCCAGAAGTACGTGTAGGGTGTGCATTTTTTACAATGCCATTGTCATACTAACCAGTGAAACACGTCCAACTGAGAAGCGGTGTCCAAGGGAGTAATATCAATGTTTCTTCTTAAATTACTTCTTTACTGATAAGAGTTACAGAGAAAGTTAAAAATCTCTTGTAAAAAACTGAGATTTGTTTAGAAACCGTAAACAATTACAGATTTATGAAGAGCTGTTGAAACAAAGGCCAAAGCAAGAAATAAACTATTACATTTCAAGTGCTACTAAATTGTAAATTGTAGAGGAGGATTACTTCTTTTCTCACCACCCCCCTCCACTCGCTGCCCCCACCCCCCAAGTACAAATACAAAGAGAGAGAAGGAAGGTATCTGGCTATTTACATGAAAAATGACTCTCCCCTACAATCACCTTCTGTCAATAAAATGCTTATTTTCTGACATGTCAATTAGGTGATTCATAATCCAGATGACCATCTCCTTCCATTTAGTACTGTTGGACTGGGTTAAATGTCTTAAGTGTTTACCCTTTATGACCAGTGGCTTGGATCTGTTCTCAGTCAAACTGGGCCACTCATGACATGTTTGCCTGTAGGATTTCTCTTGAGGTAAAGTAACCATTATTATCAGATTTTAAACGGAACGGCAGATTAGGACAGTGGCTTTACCATCAGCAGTGAAGAATGCTCCTTTTACAGTACTGTGCATCCAAAACTACAGCGTTTTGGGGAAGAGGTCAATACAAAATAAATAGCCTGTAATTTATAGGACTACAGTGAGGAGGACTTCTGTGATGGAGCTTGGTACTTCAAAGGAATCGTTTGTTGTTTAAAAGCCAGTTATTAGGGAGGATGATTTGTTTTAGCATCTTAAGCTAATTTTAAAAGATCTGACTGATAATGAAGTAATCAGATTTATTTGATATTGGGATGAAATTCACATAAAATCCACCATTTTAAGGTGTATATTTCAGTGATCTCTAGTACATAAAGTAACCTTAAAAGATTAGTGAATAGGATACTAAGGGTAGGGAATAATAAAAATAATCATCTTGAATTTTTCATTCATGAACATATCTAGTTATATAAAAATGATTAAGTAATTATAGTATTAACATACTCCTTCTACAACAAAGCAATTGATAAATAAATAATATGTTTCTATTCTACTGAAGACACATGTTCTTAAACTGTTTTGCAATTCAAGTTACTAAGGCATTCTTAATTCTGAAGAAAGGCAGACGGAGTTCAAACTATCCACTTTTGTAATTTGTTTACAAAGATGGCATTTGGAAAATGTTTCAATAGAAACTTTAAAAATTATTCTGGAAAGTAGAAAAGATACCTTTTGATAGATAAAAATAAGATTGATAAAACTTTTTTTGCAAATAGTTTGAATTTCAGGTAAGATTGCTTTTTACTATTTTGGAGTAAAATGTCAGAATGCTATGTAAGAAAAATAGACTGGACAAATACATCAATGAGTGACTTCTTTGCAAATTAATAGAAATTAGAAGCTAAAAATTTGTCTTGGCCCAAAGTACATTGTTTTAACTTGTGATTCTCAGGTAGAGGCAAAGGCATATTCCCAAAGATATAAAAACAATTTCACTGAGGCTTTCAAATTACAAGTCTCTGTGGCATCCTCCCACCTGCTCCCTGCCAAGATTTTCATTTGTCTTCTTGATATACGGAGAATAAAATCCTGCTTCCCATTTGAGACCAGATGAAGGAAGCTAACCACAGCTTTTTTTTTTTTTTTTAAAAAGAGAGATAGCTTGAAATTTAAATCACACTGTCAGAATTTATAATTTAGTAAAGAGTTAAGAATGATCTCTGTATTTTCTGTGAAAATATTAAATAATCACAGTAGAAATATTAGAGTATTTTTAAATTGAAATATAGTTGATTTACAATGTTGTGTTAGTTTCTGGTGTATAGCAAAGTGATTCAAATACACAGACATATATAGTTTTTATATATTCTTTTTCACATTCTTTTCCACTATGGTTTATTACAGGATATTGAATATAGTTCCCTGTACTATACAGTCACACCTTATTGTTATCCATTCTATATATCATAGTTTGCACTGGCTAACACCAACTCTCAATCCATGATGCATCCCCCATCCTCCAGCCACAAGTTTTCTATGTCTGTGAGTCTATTTCTGTTTCATAGAGAAGTTCATTGTGTCATATTTTAGATTTCACATATATGATATCATATGGTATTTGTCTTACTCTTTGTGACTTCGTTCCCTTAGTAGGATAATCTCTATGACCATCCATGTAGCTGCAGATGACATTTTTGTTCACTTTTGTAAACATGCACTGCATCTTCTTTGCCCATTCATCTGTTGGTGGACATTTAGGCTTTTCCCATGTGCTGACGACTGTGAGTAGTGCTGCTATGAACGTAGGAGTGCCTGTTTCTTTACAAATTTCCTCAGGATATATGCCCAGGAGTGGGGTTGCTGAATCAGATTGGCAAATCTGTTTTCAGTTTTTTGAGGAACCTCCATACTGTTCTCTGTAGCAGCTGCACCAACTTACATTTCCACCAACAGTGTACTCTTTAGAGAAAGTATTTTATTTAACCATTTAAGAGCCTCAATCATTTATAAGCACACTGGTTTCAATGCTATCTTTAAGTAGAAAGAATCCTATTTCATTAAAATAGAACTGCTATGAACCTCGGCTTGGCCATCTTTTTTATTTATTTATATTTTTATTGCTATAGCTAAAGCAGTTAGGTTGGGAGAGAACTTGATAAACAAATTAGTGACACATTGTGTTAAACAAATTGAAGTTAGTTTATACAACACAGTACTTCTCAGATATTTTAATTTGCTGTTGACGTTCTAAGAGGGCTTGCCTGATGAGCAAATTTTGCTGTTTCATTGGTGTATTATTTGTATTTTTCTTTTAACTAGTAAAGCTGTAGAATATCTTTTCATCTCTTAATTTTTTCCTGAACATTAAATATTCATATCCTTTACTTAATTCTCTATTTGGTTGTTGGTCCTTTTCTCACTTTTTTTGTTTTAAAGCAGTTCTTTTCCTTACATATACTGTAAATATTTTCATCCTATCCATTATTTGTTCTTGAATTTTATGGTGCCTTTCTTGAAACAGAAATAAAGCTGCCATTTTATTTTTTGAAAATGGCAGTCTTCCTTCTTATGACATCTGGGGTTTGTATTTTAGAAAAATCTGCTTCACCTGAAAATAATAAAGACATTTTTCTCTATCTCTGTAACAATTATATAATATTTGAAATATTTCAGTGCCAATAGAGGCTTCTGCAATGACAGAAATATAGGGTGGTACCAGCACCAAGTGACAATTGAACACTGGAAATGTTGTTAGGGGGACTGAAGAGCTGAAATTTTAATTTTATTTAATTTTAATTAATAAAAAGTTAAAAAGCTGCATATGGGTAGAGGGTACACATTGAACAACACAGATATTTATCTGAAATTTGTTTTCATATGCACTATGGAGTAGATAGTTTTTCCTATATGAATATTCAATTATTTGAATGCTATTTATTGAATCACTGTTATTTTTACCCATTAATATGAAAAATCACTTATATCATGCATCACATCCCCATGCATATACAGACCTGTTTCTGCACTTCCATTTGTTTCAGCGATCCATTTGTCCTTCCTTGAGCCAATACATCATGTTTTGAAGCACTCTTCATCCAGCTGGCAAGGCAGTTCCTTCACGATTTTTCTTTCTTTCATTCTTCCCTTCTTTCTTTTTTTCCTTTTTTGGCTGCACTGCAAGGCTTAAGGGATCTCACTTCCCTGACCAGGGACTGAACCCAGCTATGGCAGTAAAAGCCGGGACTCTTAACCATTAGGCCCTGCTTAATGTTCATTTTGAGGGGGGACCATGGCATGGCATGTGGGATCTTAGCTCCATTCCACCAGGTATGCAGATATGGAACCTGTGCCTCATGCATTGGAACCATGCAGTCCTAACCACCGGGCCACCAAGGAAGTCCCACTGGGCATCATTCTTGTCTCTCGTCTACCTCACTGAATCCATAGGAAATCCTGCCTGCTCTACCTTCAAAGTGTATGCCAAATTATTGCCTACCTCCATCACTTCTACCACGTGCATGTTGATTTGAACCATCATTATCTCTTGCCTGGATTATCGCATTAGCCTCGGGTTTGCCTTCTTTCTGCCCCTGTCTTAACACAACGTCCAGAAAACTTCTTTAAATTTATAACTCAAGTCATGGCTCTGCTCAAATCCCTCAGAACAAAACCCCAAATCCTGAGTCCCTCATGGCCCTGGGCAATTAGCCTTCCTTGCTGTCTCTGACTCAGATTCTCTTCCACTTTCTTGATCCCTCATCTCTTTTAGATTTTTGCTTAAATATCAGTCTTTCAATAAACTTTTCTCTGACTACTTCGTTAAACTTTCACAACACCCGATTCTTCCCCATCCAACTTTCCTGTTTCTCTAACAGCTCATATCATCGTCTGACATAGTCTATATTTTATCTGTTTGTTTGTTGTCTATCTTCTCCCAGTAAAAGGTAAGATCCATGAAAAGAAATCTGTTTTATTCATTACCATATCCTCACTGTCTAGAAGAGTGCTTGATGCATAGTAAATGTTCAATGTGTATATGATGTTTTTCTTCTTAATCTATTAATATTTCTTTAAATATTTTCTTGGATCCTTTCTCTCTCTTCTTCTTCTGGTGTCCCTATAATGCGAATATTGGTGTGCTTAATATTGTCTCTGAAGAAGGAAATGGCAACCCTCTCCAGAATTCTTGCCTGGAGAACCCCACGGACAGAGGAGCCTGGTGAGCTGCCGTCCATGGGGTTGTCATGAGTCTGACATGACTTAGTGACTGAATGACGACCTCAACAATGTTGTCCTGGAGGTCTCTCAGGCTGTCTTCATTTTTAAAAATTCTTTTTTCTGAGTTCTGTTCTGTGGCAGTGACTTCCACCCCCCTGTCCTCCAGGTCCCTTATCTGTCCTGCGTCGGTTGTTCTGCTGTTGATCCTTCTAGAGTTATTTTTCATCTCTGTTTGTTTGTTCTTTAATTCTTCTATCATCATGTGCTAGTGTCGTCGTGCCTGACATTTTGTGACCCCATGGACTTAGTTCTTCTAAATCTTAGGTAAACCTTTCTTGCATCTTCTCAATCTTCGCTTCCATTCTTTATCCAAGATTCTGGATCATCTTCACTATTATTACTCCAATTCTTTTTCTGGAAGGTTGCCTATCTCCACTTCATTATTTTTCTGGGGTTTTATCTTGTCCCTTCATCTGAGACAAAACCCTCTGCTTTTTCATAGTGGTGAACTCTCTGGGATGTGGTTTTGGTTCTAGCCGCTGGCAGATAGATTGTGGTTCTTCTTGCTTCTGTCTGCCCTCTGATGGATGAAGCTAAGAGACTTATATAAGGTTTCTGATGGGTGGGAATGGTGGTGGGAAAAACTGGATCTTGCTCTGGTGGGCAGGGCTGTGCTCAGCAAAACTTGAATCCAATTATCCACTGATGAGTGGGGTTGTGTTCCCTCCCTGTTANTTACCTCACTGAATCCATAGGAAATCCTGCCTGCTCTACCTTCAAAGTGTATGCCAAATTATTGCCTACCTCCGTCACTTCTACCACGTGCATGTTGATTTGAACCATCGTTATCTCTTGCCTGGATTATTGCATTAGCCTCGGGTTTGCCTTCTTTCTGCCCCTGTCTTAACACAATGCCCAGAAAACCTCTTTAAATTTATAACTCAAGTCATGGCTCTGCTCAAATCCCTCAGAACAAAACCCCAAATCCTCAGAGTCCCTCATGGCCCTGTACAATTAGCCTTCCTTGCTGTCTCTGACTCTGATTCTCTTCCACTTTCTTGATCCCTCATCTCTTTTAGATTTTTGCTTAAATATCAGTCTTTCAATAAACTTTTCTCTGACTACTTCGTTAAACTTTCACAACACCCGGTTCTTCCCCATCCAACTTTCCTGTTTCTCTTACAGCTCATATCATCATCTGACATAGTCTATATTTTATACGTTTGTTTGTTGTCTATCTTCTCCCAGTAAAAGGTAAGATCCATGAAGAGAAATCTGTTTTATTCATTACCATATCCTCACTGTCTAGAAGAGTGCTTGGTGCATAGTAAATGTTCAATGCGTATATGATGTTTTTCTTCTTAATCTATTAATATTTCTTTAAATATTTTCTTGGATCCTTTCTCTCTCTTCTTCCTCTGGTGTCCCTATAATGCGAATATTGGTGTGCTTAATATTGTCTCTGGAGAAGGAAATGGCAACCCACTCCAGAATTCTTGCCTGGAGAACCCCACGGACAGAGGAGCCTGGTGAGCTGCCGTCCATGGGGTTGCCATGAGTCTGACATGACTTAGTGACTGAATGACGACCTCAACAATGTTGTCCTGGAGGTCTCTCAGGCTGTCTTCATTTTTAAAAATTCTTTTTTCTGTGTTCTGTTCTGTGGCAGTGACTTCCACCCCCCTGTCCTCCAGGTCACTTATCTGTCCTGCATCAGTTGTTCTGCTGTTGATCCTTCTAGAGTTATTTTTCATCTCTGTTTGTTNTTTAAAAATTCTTTTTTCTGTGTTCTGTTCTGTGGCAGTGACTTCCACCCCCCTGTCCTCCAGGTCACTTATCTGTCCTGCATCAGTTGTTCTGCTGTTGATCCTTCTAGAGTTATTTTTCATCTCTGTTTGTTTGTTCTTTTTTTTTTTTTAAAGTGTATTTATTATTTATTTGACTGCGTTGGGTCTTAGTTGTGGCAGGTAGGCTCTTTAATTTTCTTTTGTAGCATGTAGGATTTTTGTTGCAGCATATGGGATCTNAAGAGAAAGAGCAGGAGTGAAAGTGGAGCAAATAGTTTTCAAGTTATTTTAATAGGTCATAGTCGAGGTAAGAGGGGATGGTGACAGGTACAAGTTGGCAACAGTGGAGGGGAAGTGTGGTGAGCTGTATTTTGAAAGAGAAGCTTTCAAGATATGCTGATAGCTTGACATTATTCTGTGTCTGTGTGGGTGTGCATGCACGCATGTAGGGGTCAGGACACGATCAAGAATGATTCCCAAGTTTCTGTTGGTGCCATTTACTCAAATAGAGAACAGTGAGCGGGAGGGTTTGGTTGGAGTGGAGATCAGTGGATGAGGATCTGAGAGAGTCAGGAGTAACTTTTCAGTTGTATCTTTGAAAGAGCTATGGAATACAGCTAAGAAAGAGGCAGTGGTACATATGAGAATGAAGTTTTGAAGACATCTCTATAAATTTGAGAATCATCAACAGACATGCTTTAGAAGCTACGGAATGAATGAGATCCTCTAAAGAGGGGGCAGATGGAGGGGGGAAGGAGCCCAGAGAATTCTAACTTTATTCTGGGGATAAAGAGATGACTCCAGCCATCAGCACTTGGCACTCCAGTCCTTCCCATGAGTGCCAAGAACATGTATCAAAGAAAGAAGCAACAGAAGAATGAAAGACCAAAAGGAAAGGAAAGGTAAAAAAAGGGAAGGGAAGGAAAGTAAGAGAAGATCCATCGGAGGAGGAGGCAACTTTATGGAAAAGATCCATAGCAGGAGGAGTGTCTGTGGACTGAGCAGAAAAGACAATGAGAGTGGCCGCAGGGTAAAGGAGAAAGAGACCATGGTCTATGGTGCCAAAGGCTGTTGAGACAGACAAGCGTTCCCTGGCTGTGTTTACAAGGTCAGTGATCTCACTGGCAACTTTGACAAAGGAGGTTTTGGGAGATAATGGAGGGAAACTTAATAGAGGAAGGAGTAGATGGGGAAGAGGAGACAGGAGATGTAGACAGCTCTTCCAGAATGTTTGCTGCATAGCAGAACAGAACATGGTGATAGAAGCCGAAACCGCCTGACATTCTGGGTGACGGTTGTTCTTTATCTGCCTATGAATTTTCTTTCTCATGGCTTCTCCCCTTAAACTGTTTTGTTTTTCATAGGGTATGCGTGTGTATGTGCGCCATGTAAAGAAAGAATAATAATTAGTTATAAGTCTGTTACTAAGGATACACAATAGGGAAGTGATCACAAGTGGTACCTCCAGGGTTCAAGAGAAATCCCTGATTTAGGATGGGGAGATGGTTTTCTGTAACTCTGGTTATTTTGGTTTTGTAATAGAAATCTGGATTGTGCTTTATTCAGCCTGCTGTTACATTGAATTTTAGGTGTTTTGTATGCTGTTAAAATATGCTTGGGTTTTCCAGGCTAGTGGTAAAGAACCCACCTGCCAATGCAGGAGACATAAAAGACTAGAGTTCGATCCCCGGATCAGGAAGATTCCCTGCAGGAGGGCATGGCAACCCACTCCAATATTCTTGTCTGGAGAATCCCATGGACAGAGGAGCATGGGAGTAGGCTACAGTCCATAGGATCATAAAGAGTTCACTGCTGAAGCAACTAAGCACATACAAAGAGGAATAGGGGAAGGATGGAGGAGTGTGTGTGTGTGTGTGTGTGTGTGTGTGATTTAATGTTGGAAATTAAAGAGAAAGACTTTTGATGCATGAAAGAGGAAAAGCCAGGGCAACCAAGAGAGAAAGAACAAGACATCTAGATAATAAAAGAGAGGCAAAATAGACGCAGACAAAATTGAACTTTAAGCCCCTTTGTCCCCTTTATCAATACCTCTCCCCACCCTCCCCAACCAAACAAGATTTTAGAAGTTGATTTTTTGCTAGATTTATCTAAGGTGTGGTGGTACTTTCTTCTTTCAGTTTGTAAGTAATTTTTTGCCTAGCAGGCTGAGTTACTCATTTTCAGTCTGACTCATGCCTGGATGGGGGATCTTGAAAAATGACCCAGCTGGGTGTGGAATAATATCATCTACACAACATAAAGGGCTTGTGATACTCCGTGTGGTAAAGTGAAGCGGCCATCCAAACCAGAAAGCAGATAAGATTTTCTTGGTCTAGTGCCAGCCTGATACTTGTGGGCCAAATGCAGCAGCAAGGAGGGTGGGAGAGCCTGTTTAATATACTGGAGACCCTCCAGTATATTCCTGGGGTTATACTGGGGTCCTTGCTCCTCGGTGTGGTGTGTTGCATGAATGCCAGTCAAGTTATAAGGAGCATTAATTTGCATAGTAGCTTGTTCAGGAAATCAGTTTTATTCTTCCTCCTCCTCCTCTTTCCTTCCCCTTTCCTTCTTTCTTTGGTTCTTTCTTTGATACATGTTCCTGGCATGCACAGGAGTGACAGTGCTGACGGCTGAAGTCATCTATTTATCCCCAGAATAAGCACAGAATAGGCGAGAGATTACGCAAATTAACACGGATTGTGCATCCAAAAATACTTTGGCCTTAATCGAGAAGGAGGGCGGTTGTCCCGAGCCCTGACCTTTCCTTGGACTGCTTGGACCTCCTCAGGTCAATGGGAATGGCACTGACTTCTACTGAGGGTCGGGCATCGTGCCGAGCGGGCCTTGCTTCATTCAGTCCTCCCCAGAGTGCTGAGAGGTGAGTAGTCGTCTGCTCGTGTTACTGTTGAGAAGAGTTGTCACTGAGACATGTTAAATGACTTGGCTGAGTCTGAATTGTACTGAGTGAATATCATTTATCTACATATTTACATACCTAGTCTCTTTCTTGAAACATGGAAGATGGTGTTAAATGATGGTGGATTGAAAAAGAAAAAGCTTTGAAAGGGAGGATGGCCACTGGTGATTCTACTAAAAACTCAAACTTATTGGCTATCAATGGGTTTGGACTATGTGAGTCTTTGTCTTCTATTATCCATCCTACTTCTCCATTCCCACCGGAATAGGCGAGTGTCACAGAAAGTTGTTTCCCTGGTGGGCTCAGATGGTAAAGAATCTGCCTACAATGCAGGAGACCTGGGTTCGATCCCTCGGTCGAGTTCGATCCCTGGGTTGGGAAGATCCCTGGGTTGGGAAGATCCCCTGGAGAAGGAAATGGCAACCCCCTCCAGTATTCTTGCCTGGAAAATTCCATGGACAGAGGAGCCTGGTGAGCTACAGTCCATTGGCTCGCAAACAGTCAGACACGACTGAGCAACTAATACTTAGTACAGAGAGTTGTTTAGCCTCAGGCAAAAAAAGTGATTTAGGCACAGTTTTTATTTCCCTGTGCCCCTGGCTTCTAATTTCTTCCTCTGATGCTATCCTAATGCCCTCCCCCATTTGTCAGTGTCTCCCAAACCTTTCCCTCTTATTAAACCCTACTCTTGAGAAAGGAACAAACTCATTCTCAGTGAGGTGCAAATTGCTCATCAGTCTTGGTATACAGCCTCTCCTAGGGGAATTTTCTTTTATGAAGAGGGGAAGGAAAGACTTAAGCAAAAGAAATGAAAAACTGTCCTGGCAGAACATTTGTAATCAGTGGGCAGTTGGGTGACTGAGAAACATTTTCATTTGGGAAACTTTCTCAGGGCCCCAGTGTGCACCCCACCCTCGAGGTAGCTGCTCCGGGAAAATCCAGGCTGGCCATGGCAGGGCACACTCACTGAAGATTTTCCCCTTCATTCTCCTTTGGCTTACTCGCCCTCTGAGATTTTCAGATTTATCAGTATGCCCTTAGCTTTGGATGTGTTTTATTTACATACATGTCACTGATAATCTAGAAGAAGAAAACTGCATGGTCCTCCAAACTGTAATTTCAGAGAACGCAGCTATTTTTTGAAGATAAAGTAAGATAATGAAAGGTAAAACATTTTCCAGTTTCTGACACATAAAAAATGTTCTGGGACTAAATACCTTTATACAAGGGGCTTTGGGTACATGGTTAGTGTTCTTTTAAACCTCTTCCCACCATTTTTGTTAGTTTTTTCTTTTTAAATCACTAAAATCATTAACGTATGCTCACTGAAGGAAATCATCAAATACAGTGGCTTACAAGGAAAATGTGCCTACTTCTTCCTCCCTTTGAATCCCAATTTCCTGAAGATATTAATCTGTGTGTACCCTTTTTACAACTTTCCCTTCATTCTTACAAAGATATCTATTTTATATATAAGATGTATTTTCTATTTATATAAAATAAATGTTCAAATACATTTATATATAATAATTGTAGCTAATAAAATGTATATTTGCATAAACATATTTATGCTTTATGTATATATATATATAGAAATGCACATAATAGTTTATTTTCTAATTTCTGTAAATAAAAATGGTATCATGCTAAATAAACTATAACTGGAATCCTTTCACTTGCAAGAGGTCCCAGACCCACCAGACCTAACCCATTCCTTTTGAACACAATATTCCAGAGCACAGAAGTGTCATAATTTACTTGAGCAATGCTCTATTGATATATACTTAGTTACTCCTGTCTCCCCCTCCTCAAACTTGAGCAGTGGTGATGATCAGCTCTAAGTATTAGTATTAAAAACATCCTCAAATTGGTCCAAAAAATAAAATCCAGTAGTAAATGGTTAACAGTTTACAAACAGACTCACCAAGTAGGAACTGAAAATATCCAATTATAGCTGAGAAGGTGTTCATCTGTCTAAAGTCATAGATCTGCAAACGGGAATGATTCATGACAATTTTTAGTCTTTAGATTAACAAAAATGAAAAAGCATGCCAATGCTGATTGGTGGCAAAGATAAAGCAAACGGATGCCCTTGGGTACTGTTGGTGGGAATGTGCATTGTGCCCAGTGGTGTCTTTCAGATGCAGGACTGTGTGTGTTTCCCAACAATGAAGTCCCGTGTTTGGAATCCCAGCTGACGTGATAAGAGCACCAGGATGTACATGTATATATTTAAAGATGTTTACTGCCTGGTGGTTCTTCAAATTCAATCATTTTCTTTTCCTCTGATGCTCACAAGACAGAAGTTCACAAATGATTTCAGAAACCTTAGGAGGGTGCCAAGTTCCTGGAAAGTGCTCCAAAAATATTTACTGTTATTCAGAAACTAGAGATAAAACAAAAAGTAGGAAACAAAAGACAACAGTAACAAAAATGGGAAAAAGGAACCAGAAGAGCTAACCAACCACGAGGAGACATCAGTGAATGTTTGTGGGCTATTTGTGAGTATGAATTCCATGCAGATGTCCTGCTCTGGAGAAATGCAAACCCTAGGAAGGTGGGGGAGTCATATGTATGCTCTGCCTACCAGGCAGCAGCTGCAGTTGTGCAGTGAATGTCAAACAAAGAGAAAGCTCCCCTAAAGGACGGTCTAATTCTTTTTCAAACTGTGTATACTCATCTGATTCTGTCCATGGAAAGAAACGCAAGTATTTAATCTCTTTCTTACTTTTTTAAAACCACTCACCCACTGCTCAGGTTGGAATTTCAGAGCACTAATA
Organism: Raphicerus campestris; assembly: GCA_006410735.1. Taxonomy (NCBI): domain Eukaryota; kingdom Metazoa; phylum Chordata; class Mammalia; order Artiodactyla; family Bovidae; genus Raphicerus; species Raphicerus campestris. The sequence goes on along the minus strand of SJYW01003341.1, from coordinate 412,724 downwards.
TTCCAACATCTTCCTCTGAGGCTCTGGATGAATCACATAAATCCCACAGCGTCATTCAGCAAGTGTGGACTGTGAGCCCACTACGATCACTGATAGGGCTGGAATGATGTACAAGATCGGTGTCCGCTTTAGAGGGTTTACCAGACCCAAATCAGATGTGAAGGACACAGGGCAGGAAGGTGTACAAAGGAGGGGCTTGCAAATTATTAGAAGGTAACAAGATCACGTGCTAAAGGAAAGAAATGAAGAGGAGGTGACATTTGTGTCTTGAAGTGGACTGATTTCATCAGAGAAGGGCATTTCACGGTCAGTAAGGACGTAAGTAAGGACACAGCAGCCAGAAAATAGTGCCTGGCAAAGCAATGGCTTTGGATTGATGGGAGTAGTGCATGATGGGAAAGGTGATCTGGATCTTATTTTGCTTGTAGATCACAAAGGGCCACCACGGCTTTAACTAGAGGAAATCAGTGGGGAGAGAGTGGTGGAAAGGATTGAAGTTATACTTTTGTGAAGCAAATTCTGGAGAATTTGTTGAGACTGGGTAAAGAACTGCTGAAGGGAGGGAACCACCTAGGACACCACTGTAATTCTATTTGTAGGGACATCATGGCGTGAAGCCTGGCTCCAGATTGCTTGGTCTCAGATCCCAGCCTCATCATTTATTAACCCTGTGATTTTAGGCAGGTTACTTATTGGCTCTGTGCTTCAGTTTCCCAATCTACAAGTTGTGGATAATGAGAATCCACCTCATGGGATTGCTAGGAGAACTAAGTGAGTTAATACTACTTCAAGTGCTTAAAATAATACTTGGTACATAGTATTGTATTACTGGGTAATGGTTAAGTAAAAAGAAATAAATAATAGTAAGAGCTACTGAAGGTCAAGACCAAATAGAAAGGGCTGGATGGAACTGATAAATATTTATCTTTGAGGTACAGTGTAGATGGATTTGGTGACCAGTTGGATGTGGGAGATGTGGTGACAGGGAGCATGAGGCTGTGTTAACTAGTGGTGAACAGACAACTTCAAAAAGACCGTAGTGCTGGGAACCATGAGCAAGTGATTTAACAGTGCTCTAAACCTTATTTTTCCTGTCTATGAAAGCAGGCTGCTAATGCATTGAAACCTCATATGGCTGTTTTAATGCTTAAATCAGAAAATGTGTCTAAAATGCTTTGCATAGTGCCTGACAGATAGTAAGTTCTAATAAATATTACTTACATTATTATGTGTCAAAGTTAAAAATGCAGAGAGAGGGAGAGAGAGAGAAAGACTGAGAGAGAGAAAGAGAGGGAGAGAGAACGGTGGTGTCATTTGCTAAGATAGTAGGCAGGCATGGTGTTGAAGAAATAGAGGAAAGACACTGAGTTCCCTTTGGACCTAAGTTTGTGATACCTGAAGGATATTATGTGAGATAGCCAGCCGGGGAATGGCTCTAGATCTTCTGTGAGAGGTTTTGAAATTGTCTGTACTTAAGTCTTGGGACCTGATACGATCACCCATAGAAAGTAGAAGGAGAAAAGAACAAAATAATCTTTCTGCAGACCCGGCATTCAAGGCTCAGCTTGCTGGAAGAGATGTTAACAAGGGGAACCAAACATATAATTGTGTTCCAGAAGCAGATACAGCGAGTTGTGTCCTGTAATACTGTGGAAGTCAGATATCTATCTATGAGAATGGTCTCCTGCTTGAAGTATTATCAACAGCACTGATTCCCTGGTGGCTCAGACAGTAAAGCAACTGCCCACAATGTGGGAGACCCGGGTTTGATCCCTGGGTTGGGAAGATCCCCTGGAGAAGGAAATGGCAACCCACTCCAGTACTCTTGCCTGGAAAATTCTGTAGATGGAGGAGCCTGGTAGGCTTCAGTCCATGGGGTTGCAAAGAGTTGGACATGACTGAGCAACTTCACTTTCAACATCCGTTACCCGTTTCAATGGTCCTCGCAACCCTTCCTCAGTTATTAAACTGAAGCTCAAGTTTTCAAATGGCAGAACTAAGACTTCAGAGCAGATCTTTAAACCCAGTGCTCTTTCAACCGTCCCCAGCTTATACAAAAATAAAAACAAACAAAACTCCACAAAACAGCACCCCCCCAAACGGAAACAAAACAAGCCAAGTGAAATGTAGATTTATCTTGTTCTTATAATTCTTAAGGACTCGTTGACCTTTTGAGAGTCTTTGATTTTCTACTTATCAATCCCACCAATGACTGGAAATCTCTGTTGGCACCTGGCCCCAGAGACTTGGAAGAGCAGCCCTGAGGAGTCAGAGAGCTGAGAAATAGGCCCCTTCCCCAGGGTAGGAAATGAGGAACACAGAGGTTCTCGAAGGAAACCAGAAGATGGCTGGGAATTTTTTTCTTTTTGCATTCATCTTGCCCCAGGCGAGGGGCAAAGGCCAGTTTCTTTAGCATTTCTGTCCTTTTATCCTTCACTGGATGAGAAGGCCGAGGCTTTAAAATTGGGCCAGTCTAGTTTTAAATTCCAGTTCTGCCACTTGTCAGCCATGTGACTCTGAGACTGTCATATAATTCTTAAAAGACCCAGTTTCTTCTCCCAGGACGTAGTAATATCTTCCTAGGGAAAGAATTATTTGTGTTTGACAAATAATTGAAGCTCAATAAAATTGTGTGACCCGTGACTGAGATTGATGTCCTTCACGGGCGGCCTGATTGGGAGAAGCCCTGCTGTATCTTAGCTAGGCTAGAGAGTCTTGTGAGGTCAGTCTCTGCCCTCCACTCCAGCCCCCACTTGGGGCAGGGGCCTCCTATGCCCTCTGCCCATACCTTCTCATTTTGCTTGTAGATCACAAAAGGCCAAGCAAATCAGTCTTACAATAGGGCCTTTGCACATGCTGTTCCTTCTGTCTAGAATATTCCCCCTCCCCTTCTTGTCAGGTTAACTCCTACCCACCTTTTAGAGCTCAGCTCACGTGTCCTTCCTCCAGGAAGGCCTTCTCTGACTCCCTGATTGCACTTGATGCTGCTGAGTTGCTTCAGTCGGGTCTGACTCTGTGCGACCCCACAGACAGCTGCCCACCAGGCTCCCCCATCCCTGGGATTCTCCAGGCAAGAATACTGGAATGGGTTGCCATTGTGCTTATCTGGGTACAATTTTCCCATTGATTTGTGTGGTTTTCAGTTCCAGTGTGAGAAAGCTGAAATTTAATCTGTTTTTGTTATCTTTGAATTCTTTGTGGTCTGTCACATAGTAGATTCTCAATATTTGTTGATTGAATGCATGGTCTATAGTACAAGCAATGCTAGACAACTGCAAGTGTTCAATCAATTTTTGGTTGGTTTCACAGCTCCCAGAAGCATGTCAGAGACCTCTTGTGACTGTGAAGCTCTGGATCCTTCTGGAAAATAATACTGTGTTGTGAAATTATTATGGCATTTAGAATTGTGCTGAAACTGAATTTTAATCCTAGCTTTGTTTACTAACTGAACAAATTTTGTAATCTCTCTGACCTTCACTTTCCTTATCTACAGAATGGGACAGTAATCCCTTGCAGGGCTGTTGTTGATAGTCATTTACATATTTATGGAGTATCTTCTCTGTGCCAGGCACTGTTCTGGCCACTGGAAATACAGCGGTGAACAATACTGATAAAAAGTGGCCATCCATAGTTTAGCAGGGAAGACAGAAAATAAGCAAGGAAAATAATTAAAATGGGCTATGTGTTAAATGGTGATAAGTGCTAAGAAGAAAAATGCAGCAGGAGGGAAGCGTGCAATTTGAGAAAGCGATCTAAGTAAAGAAATGAAGAAAGTGAGAGAGTATTTTAGGCAGAGTAAAGATAAGTACAAAGGCCCTGAAGCAGAAGTGTGCTTGGTACAGTTGAGAAATAGAGAAAAACTGATTGGAGTTACTGGAGAGGAGTTAATGTCAGGGGCAGGGATTATGGGAGTAGTAATCAAAAAGGTCTGAAAGGTAACAGGGGCCAGATTAGGACGGTTTTAAGGGTCACTGTGAGGTTGATTGAGGAGGGTTCTAGATAGAGGACTGACATGAATTTTAGTGGATCACTTTGGGTGCTGTATTCAGAATGGGTTTTAGGAATGCAGAGGAAGAACCAGTGAGACCAGTCAGATGAGAGATGCTGGTGGCTTGAAGCAGAGAGGTTGCAGTGGAAGAGGTAAGCAGTGGTTGGATTCTGCATGTATTTTTAAGGAAGAGCTGATTTGCTAATGGGTTGCTGCAGATGGTGACTGCAGCCATGAAATTAAAAGACGCTTACTCCTTGGAAGAAAAGTTATGACCAACCTAGATAGTATATTCCAAAGCAGAGACATTACTTTGCTGATGAAGGTCTGTCTAGTCAAGGCTATGGTTTTTCCAGTAGTCATGTATGGATGTGAGAGTTGGACTGTGAAGAAGGCTGAGCACTGAAGAATTGATGCTTTTGAACTGTGGTGTTGGAGAAGACTCTTGAGAGTCCCTTGGACTGTAAGGAGATCCAACCAGTCCATTCTGAAGGAGATCAACCCTGGGGTTTCTTTGGAAGGAATGATGCTAAAGCTGAACCTCCAGTACTTTGGCCACCTCATGTGAAGAGTTGACTCACTGGAAAAGACTTTGATGCTGGGAGGGATTGGAGGCAGGAGGAGAAGGGGACGACAGAGGATGAGATGGCTGGATGGCATAACTGACTCAATGGATGCGAGTCTTAGTGAACTCAGGGAGTTGGTGATGGACACGGAGGCCTGGCGTGCTGCGATTCATGGGGTTGCAAAGAGTCAGACGTGACTGAGCGACTGAACTGAACTGAACTGAACTGCATGCGGGGAAATGGCAACCCACTCCAGTACTCTTGCCTGGAAAATCCCATGGATGGAGGAGCATGGTAGGCTACAGTCCATGGCGTTGCAAAGAGTCGAACATGACTGAGCGACTTCCTTTCCTTCTTTACATGTGGGGAGTAAAGCATGAGGGGACCCAAAGGTCAATTTGGAAGAACAAGGAGAGTGGACATGCCACCTACTGAGATGAGAAGATTTATGGAGAAGCCAGTTTTGTCTATGGAATGGGATTTGGGACTTCGTTTTTGAGCATTTTAAATTTAAGATGCCAATTAGAGGTATCCAAAGACAGTTGTGGATATATGTTTGGAGTTTGTGAAAGAGGTCTGGAATATGGAGATATAAGTTAGAGAATCATCTGCAGAGAGATGGTGATCAGGTTACTGGACTGGATGAGAAAATATCCAGTCTAAGGTTGACAAGTGCAGATATAAAAAGAGTGAGATTAGATCCAAGGATGGACATTTAGAGGTTGGGACGGTAGGGGATACCAGCAGAAGACTCTGGTAGGCAGGCAGGGAGGAAAACCTGGTAGGTGATTGTGATATCCTGTAAATAAAAAGTGAGGGANGGGGTTGCAAAGAGTCAGACGTGACTGAGCGACTGAACTGAACTGAACTGAACTGCATGCGGGGAAATGGCAACCCACTCCAGTACTCTTGCCTGGAAAATCCCATGGATGGAGGAGCATGGTAGGCTACAGTCCATGGCGTCGCAAAGAGTCGAACATGACTGAGCGACTTCCTTTCCTTCTTTACATGTGGGGAGTAAAGCATGAGGGGACCCAAAGGTCAATTTGGAAGAACAAGGAGAGTGGACATGCCACCTACTGAGATGAGAAGATTTATGGAGAAGCCAGTTTTGTCTATGGAATGGGATTTGGGACTTCGTTTTTGAGCATTTTAAATTTAAGATGCCAATTAGAGGTATCCAAAGACAGTTGTGGATATATGTTTGGAGTTTGTGAAAGAGGTCTGGAATATGGAGATATAAGTTAGAGAATCATCTGCAGAGAGATGGTGATCAGGTTACCGGACTGGATGAGAAAATATCCAGTCTAAGGTTGACAAGTGCAGATATAAAAAGAGTGAGATTAGATCCAAGGATGGACATTTAGAGGTTGGGACGGTAGGGGATACCAGCAGAAGACTCTGGTAGGCAGGCAGGGAGGAAAACCTGGTAGGTGATTGTGATATCCTGTACATAAAAAGTGAGGGAAAGTGAAGGAGCACTGGATAGAGGGTTTGGGATCAGCACATGCAAGCTATTATATATAGAATGGATAGATAACAATTGCACAGCACAGAGAACTATACGCAATATCCTGCAATAAACCATAATGGAAAAGAATATGAAAAAAAAAATATATGTATATGGTGCTTCCCCAGTGGCATTAGTGGTAAAGAACTAACCTGCCAATGCAGGAGATACAAAAGACATATGATCTATCCCTAGAATCACTTTGCTGTACAATGAAAATTAATACAGCATTGTAACTCAAATACACTTCAATAAAATGCATTTTAAAAAATGAAGGAAGTGTTCAAGAGGGAGGGTATGACCCATTGGTGCCAAACACTATTAAGAAATGGAGTAGGATGAGATCTGTGAGAATTAGCAGTGTGAAGGCTAATGGTTTTGTTATGAGCATTTATGCATGTAATAGAGGAAGAACAAAACTGAGCCATAGCCACCTTGTAAGTCTGTCTTCCACTGAAGGGAAATCCCTTTGGGTGAGCTGAGTCTGGATTGGTATATGCAAGCATGTTCCTGGAGCCTTAGGTAATAGGATCTGAAGTAAACTGGACCCTTTTCATTACAGAGTGAAAGAGATTCGTATTGGGGATTTGGCTGGGATGACCTGGAAGGAAAGAGATGAGGAGGAGGGAAGAAAGAGTGTAGGAGGTTATCGAGATGATCTGAGGCTGGGATTGTGTAAGTAGTTCTTGTTCAGTTGCTAAGTCATGTCTGGCTATTTGTGACCCTGTGGACTGCAGCATGCTGGGTTCCTCTGTCCTTCACTATCTCTGAGAGTTTGCTCAAATTATGTTCGTTGAGTCAGTGACGCTATCTAACCATCTTATCCTCTGCTGCCTTCTTCTCCTTTGGCCTTCAATCTTTCCCATCATCAGGGTCTTTTCCAATGAGTTGGTTCTTGGCATCAGGTGACCAAAGTATTGGAGCTTCAGCTTCAGTCTTTCCAAAAAATATTCAGGGTTGATTTCCTTTAGGAGTGACTGGTTTGATCTCCTTGCAGTCGAAGGGACTCTCAAGAGTCTTCTCCAGTACCACAGTTTGAAGGCCCACTAAAAAATTCCTGATGTTTAGGAGCCCTGGGTAACTGAATGACAATATTTAAATTAGGTAGTGAATAACTAGGATAAAACCATCCCACCTCTGACTGAATCTTTGATTGATTCTATCATAAACATCAACATATTTTAAGAGTGATTTTTTTTTTTCTTTTTGGGTAGAAACTGAGGGAGGGTTTGAATTTTAAGCTCGAATTAATGTGAGGTAGACCACATGCTATGTTTTTTCCAGTAGTTATGTATGGATGTGAGAGTTGGACTATAAAGAAAGCTGAGCACTGAAGAATTGATGGTTTTGAACTGTGATGATGGAGAAGATTCTTGAGAGTCCCTTGGACTGCAAGGAGATCCAACCAGTCCATCCTAAAGGAGATCAGTCCTGAATATTCATTGGAAGGACAGATGTTGAAGCTGAAACTCCAATTCTTTGGTCACCTGATGCAAAGAACTGACTCATTTGAAAAGACCCTGATGCTGAGAAACATAGAGGGTGGGAGGAGAAGGGGACAACAGAGGATGAGATGGTTAGATGGCATCACCGACTTGATGGACATGAGTTTGAGTAAACTCTGGGAGTTGGTGATGGACAGGGAAGCCTGGCATGCTACAGTCTATGGGGTCGCAAAGAGTCTGACACCACTGAGCGACTGAACTGAACTGAACTGAGAGGTCATATGCTGGATGGATGAGATAGAAAGATAATCCATAAACTGATTGAATAGACCAGGAGCAGGAATTCAGAACTGCAGGTGACTATGGGAGCGCCGTCCCCATCCCTGGAAATTTTCAGGAAAACTTGCAGACGAGGATTTTGGACTTCTCCTGGGTATGGAATGGGAGGCTGGAGGCAATCTCCCCTACAGCACAATATCCAGGGATATCTGTGTTTCAACTTACAAGGCCCCAGGCCTACAATAGTGTCTATGTAAATGTTACTTTCTCTCTTCTATCTCAGCTCCTTTTTAACCAAATTTCAGCTGGTTCTCCAGACATTTTATTTACTAATCACTATGGTTAATTACTTAAAATGGTGCTAGTTGCAATAGGCACTGTAGAGTGGAAGATAAGGCAAGCACTTTGTTTTCCAGATGCTTGAATTTGAGATGTGGAGGCAAAGCTGATGCAAAGCAGGATGGATGCAAGGGCTGTGGGGCATGCCTCAGAGTGTCAGAGCTGCGAAACTGTTTGCTTAGTTGATGCCCTGTCTGGTTTTGGCTTTCCAAATTTTCAAGTGCTCCCACCATAGGGCAGTGAATTCCACTGGACTGTATTCAAGTTGGGTAATGTCTAACTGCTGTCTCCATAGGGCAATAATTAGTCAATGGAAGCAGTACTATAACAAGCAGCTGCCAATTTCAGTGACTAATCTAACAGAGATTCATTCCTGGCTGAAGTCCCAGTTCCATGTAGATCCGCTGGAGTTGGAGGAGTCAGATCCTCTACTCCACGCTGTCATTCAGGGACCCAGGCCCTTTCTTCCTAGTGGCTCCTCTGTCCTTTCAGCACTCAGGCTCTTGGGCATCTGGTTGGCCAGCAAATGAAGAAAGAGTGTGTGAAGGACCCTTTGGTCTCACTTGCCTCCCTCCAGTATCGCACGTCACTTCCACTCATCTGTTCAGTGGTGAGTACCGCTCATGTGGCATCACCTTCATACAATAAAAGTGGAAAATGTGATTTTGCTGAGTAGGCATGAAGGGGGAGTAGGTCTAGTGAGCATCCAAATCTTGGATAGCCCCTGCCATAAACCAGAAAGGGGAAAGCAGCATAAATATATAGGGGGGGTTTTAAACAAAGAGACTGTCAAATGCTAAGTTCAGGAATACTGTTATTTTCAATATGTTTTACTTCATAGGAGACAAATAACGAACACNGGGGAAAGTAGCATAACTATATAGGGGGGTTTTTAAACAAAGAGACTGTCAAATGCTAAGTTCAGGAATACTGTTATTTTCAATATGTTTTACTTCATAGGAGACAAATAACGAACACAAATGCGATGGTAAAAGCATTAAATCTATTTTAGAGCTTAGCTCCTGATGGTAAAGGATCCCATCTAGCCACTTTCATTAACATTTTAGCATTTATTTATAGACATATTGTGTGCCCGACTAGGTGGTAAAAGCAGCCTCCTCTAAATAAGCTTCTAGAACAAACACTTTTATCATTGGATGAACACCAGGGCAGCTGTAATTCCTTAAGCCAAATTTGAGAGCTTTGAGCACATTTTCAGTATAAACTTTCTATAGAAAAATGGAACTTGGCATGGGAAAGGATGGAGGAAGGGTTAGGGTGTGTGGATTTTTCTCTCCTTTTGTGGGGATAGAGCAGGTATTTAATTCAACCCATGGGATAATTCTCAAACACGAACCCAGTGCTACTGTGGATATAAAAATGAATGATTCCTTATTTCTAACTCTGACAAGGGAAAGATCATTTTGAATAACGTATAAATAAGGAGGCTTTAGAGTTGGCTAAAATAGCATGGTTAGCCAAACTTGATCATGCTCAAGCAAAATGTAAGGCATCTTTCTCCTTTCTGTGGCTGAGCCAGACTATTTGAGAAGCAAAAGCAGGCACTGTAATAAGATAAGTGAGCAGGAGAAGAATTTCACAGATGGTTTATAAACCATACACACTGTTTTCAAAAGAATACTGACATCTTGGGGTAAAACCTTATATTTCTGTTGTGTATTGTTCCTGGGCCCTTGCTCGAAAGTGTATCACCCATACAGCCTTGAAATTTGAGATTTCTTTTAATTAACATCCTCATGAACCTTATCACCAGGTTCAATGTGATTTTTTTTCTTGATATACTCCCTCTTTAGCCTGAGGCTGCCCACAGGAGGCCGTGTCCCAACTTTCCCATAAAAATGACTTCCACATTCCACGTCCCAATTACTCTGAAGGACCTGCCCAAGATGCCTATAAAACCTTGCTACAGTCTACACCACCTTCTAACTAATATTCTACATGTGTTTTTGATCATTGAATCAGATTTTCAAAAGTCAGAATGGTTTTCCATGTGGAGTTTGAGTAAACATATAAACCTTTGTTATTTATATACACGGTTCAAAAAATAATATATGAGGCCAAAGTTGGAGAAAGAGCATTGGATTAAGAATTGGTAGGGCTCAATTCTCGGTTCAGCCACTTATTCTCAGAGTGACGTTGGAAAGGTTAGCTAATCTTTTTGTCTCGGTTTCCAGACTTGTAGTTACCTCCAGGGTTATTGTGAGACTTAAGTGAGCTAATGCATATTTCGGGGTCACAGAAGGAGGTGCTTAAAACAGATGGTCACATAGGAAGGTGCTTATAAGTGGATGCTCAGGAGATAAATTTGGCCTTTTAGGTGCCAAGGAAGAAACACATTCAAGTCAAACCAAAGCTTAACTCAAACTGATTTAAATAATATAAGAAAAGTATTCGCTCATTTAGCTGAAAATTCCAGAGGTGGGACAGCAGGCATGGTTTGATCCAGAGATTCAGAGTGTTGTCAGAGTTGAAGGTCTGTTTTTCAGTGGCCCTCCTTNACTGTTGGGATTACTTTTAGTTACAACTGACAGGAAGCTTAACTCAAACTGATGTAAATAATATAAGAAAAGTATTCGCTCATTTAGCTGAAAATTCCAGAGGTGGGACAGCAGGCATGGTTTGATCCAGAGATTCAGAGTGTTGTCAGAGTTGAAGGTCTGTTTTTCAGTGGCCCTCCTTCTTGTTTTGGCTTTATCCTTCTGTTGGCTTCTCTCTTGTCACATAGCTGCCTGCTGCCCCAGGGCTATATTTTCTTCATTCACATCCATGGGGAANATTCAGAGTGTTGTCAGAGTTGAAGGTCTGTTTTTCAGTGGCCCTCCTTCTTGTTTTGGCTTTATCCTTCTGTTGGCTTCTCTCTTGTCACATAGCTGCCTGCTGCCCCAGGGCTATATTTTCTTCATTCACATCCATGGGGAAAGAAGCTTCTCTTGCCCCAGACATCAAAGAGAGCTATAAACTTCTCTCTGGCTGGGCTGGTTTAGGTCATGGGCCCATTACTGAATCTATCTATCACTGTGACTAGGCAAATATGACTCCTTGATTGGTTTAATCAAGGCTAACGTCTGGAGCTAGCAGATGGAGTTACAGCTTCTCAAACCACCAAACTGAGGAATTGCTAGTCTTATTAGGAATGAGGGAAAGAAATGGATACTAAAGAGACAATTCTTTGGCAAATCTCCTCCTTGGGTTCTTCCTTTCTTCCCATACATACACCTTTGAAAGTCTGTACCTGCTTGAGCCACACATATCTTTTCATCAACGGGAAACCCCTCAAGGGGCTTCCCTGGTAGCTCAGTGGTGAAGAATCTGTCTGCAAGTGCAGGGGACATGGGTTCCATCCCTGATCTGGGAAGATGCCTCATGCCAGCTAAGGCTGTTCNGGGTTTCACGACTGAGCAGAGGGACCTCTCTCTGTAAGAAAGCCCTGATAAGACCCTTTGTTGGCCTGCAATCACCTAAAGTGAGCCTCCCAACCGTGGATCACTGCTGTGTGTCTGAAGGGCACCTCATCTCTGGTGGGTATGTGGCAGACACTCTGGGTCCCCTTTCCTTGAAACAGACAGAATAAAAACTCCCCTCTCAGATTTGTGAGCAGATTTTTCTGGCAGAATAATGAGCCCCTCTTGCCATTAATCTTAATAAGCTTTGGGGCTAACAAAACCCATTTTCCCAAGGTCAGAATGATTCTTAAGTGGACTTTGGGAAACATTTGAACCTTTTTGTCACTCAAACTAAAGAATTAAAACACATTTCTGGAATTTTTTTCTAGGGTTACTAGAAAGCCAGAGTGAGGCGTGGTTACCTTTGTGTATTTTTCTTTACAAAAACCTTGACGTCAGGAGACAAGGGCCTTCTTAATTTTGCTTTATATTTCCACATATAGTACACAGTTTCCGAAGAAGGGTTCTAGGAAAAACACGGACCAAGGCATAATGGTGGAACAAGGAAAGTAAAAATATTTTTATGAAGCAAATAGTTTAAGAACTGAAGAAGCAAGAATGACGTTGATATGCCACCCTAGTTCTAACTCAGGCAGCTGGTTCCTGACTTTGTGTTAGGTTCTCAGACTAAATTCTTCTAATGCAAAACAGCGCATGGCAACATCCCACACCACCCCCTCCCCGCCCCCCGCCCCGGTTTCTCCCAGGTNCCTCTCTCTGTAAGAAAGCCCTGATAAGACCCTTTGTTGGCCTGCAATCACCTAAAGTGAGCCTCCCAACCGTGGGTCACTGCTGTGTGTCTGAAGGGCACCTCATCTCTGGTGGGTATGTGGCAGACACTCTGGGTCCCCTTTCCTTGAAACAGACAGAATAAAAACTCCCCTCTCAGATTTGTGAGCAGATTTTTCTGGCAGAATAATGAGCCCCTCTTGCCATTAATCTTAATAAGCTTTGGGGCTAACAAAACCCATTTTCCCAAGGTCAGAATGATTCTTAAGTGGACTTTGGGAAACATTTGAACCTTTTTGTCACTCAGACTAAAGAATTAAAACACATTTCTGGAATTTTTTTCTAGGGTTACTAGAAAGCCAGAGTGAGGCGTGGTTACCTTTGTGTATTTTTCTTTACAAAAACCTTGACGTCAGGAGACAAGGGCCTTCTTAATTTTGCTTTATATTTCCACATATAGTACACAGTTTCCGAAGAAGGGTTCTAGGAAAAACACGGACCAAGGCATAATGGTGGAACAAGGAAAGTAAAAATATTTTTATGAAGCAAATAGTTTAAGAACTGAAGAAGCAAGAATGACGCTGATATGCCACCCTAATTCTAACTCAGGCAGCTGGCTCCTGACTTTGTGTTAGGTTCTCAGACTAAATTCTTCTAATGCGAAACAGCTCATGGCAACATCCCACCCCCCTGCCCCCTGCCCCAGTTTCTCCCAGGTAGAGTGACATAGCAGGAGATGTCACTTTGAATACTCCCCAATGAGGAAGAAAGATGGCAGATTCAACTGAAGCATGGTTCAAAGATGCAGGAAGTGGATACGATACATGGTGTCGTTTAGGTTTAAAATTAGGGGCACTTGAGTGTTCAGTGTTACTTGCAATAAATATATTAGATTTAAGCCTCAGTTTGAACCTAACCATAACTGGACCCTTAACTATCTGGTTTAAATGACTGGTAACATGAGGCATTTCATAATTTCTGGTCCATTAGTTGTGATCAGGTCCCAATTAACATTCCAGGACTTGGCTTTAGCCAACTTACATGAAAAATCTGAAGAAGGAGCACATATTTGGACAGTTTGTGCCTTTGGTATGATATTTGCCATGTTTTAGATGTTGTAGTTTGTACCTTTTTTTTTGAGTTTTGAAAGTTTTTGTTTATTTTCAGAGTTGGACTGGTGGAGGTAATATTTTTCTTCTTTAGTAATAACTTGGCTGTATGTATTTCCTGGTCCAAAATTGTTCTTTGTGTGTATTGCCAAGAGAAAACTCTTTCCTAGGGTAATAAGTTTCCTATCTATTGATCAGTCAAGGCTAAAAGCTAAACTCTATTTTCCTACTTCACTTCTGTACCTGAGTGAGAAGTAAAACTTTCTGCTGCCATGTTTGGAAACCCCATATCACATACTCTTCAATCCTCCAATATGAATCCACTCTATTCCTTTGGGGCCCACTATCTCTCTCACAGAAAGCTGGTAGATTTTCTTAAACTTTAAATCATCCAGAAGTTATGTGTTTAAACACTATTTAAAATAGCCAAGTCATGAAAGCAATCTGTGTCCATCAACAAAGGAATGGATGAGGAAGATGTGGTACATATATACAGTGGAATACTACTCAGCCATAAAAAAGAGTGAAATAACACCATTTGTAGCAACATGGATGGACCTGGGGATTATCACACTAAACGAAATAAGTCAGTTGGAGAAAGACAAATATTATATGATATCACTTATGTATGGAATCTAAAAAATAGTACAGATTAAACTTATTTACAAATCAGAAGCAGATTACAGCTACAGGAAACGCATTTATGATTACCAAAGGAGAAACAAGGTGGGGTTAACTGGAAATATGAGATTAACAGATGTACACTATCATATATAAAATAGATAAGGAACTAGGATTTACTGTATGTAGCAGAGTGAACTATATTCAATATCCCATAATAAACTATAATGGAAAAAGAGTAGAAAAAATATAAATACATGCATATATGCATATAACTAAATCACTTTGATGTACAGTTGAAACTAACACAATACTGTAAGTCAATTCTACTTCAATAAAAAAAGGGGCTGTGTGTCTAAATGACTCGAAGGAGAAACAACAAAAGGATTCTAATGTTCCACCTGGAAGGATCAACAGGGTCATCCTAGGTAGGCTTTCCCCAGCAACAGGGATTAGTGGCCAAGGCTGGACTCGAGAAGAGGTAAGTATTGCCAGCTGTTGATTTTGCCTGGGGACTCACAGCCCCACAAGGCTGTATAAAGTGATCCTCATGCATTTAAAAAATTATATATATATATTTTAAGTAGTTTCTTCTCTCAGTCTCAAGGTCCACTGTGAGCCATGTTCTCAGGGTAAATGCACAGCAGACAGGATCCGAGGGCATAGATTTTGGATCTATGTGGGCTTGTCCATCAGTGCTATATTCCTGGATTTCCAACTTTCACTGGAAACACTTGATTGTTGCACAAATCAGCCATGAAACCTCCTGAAGTTCTGACTTCTAAACTGATGGTAGGCCTGGGCTCATCCATCGGATTATCTGTATGTTAAAAGCTAAAACCTGGAAGGTCAAGGATTTGAAGTTTCTAGGGACAAATGCATGTGGGAGGAGTTGGTATATCTGGCCATGGAATGTTATATTAAACAGAATTAAAGTATAAGATCACAGACTGGAGATTTAAATGAAGCGTCCAACAGTACTTGTGTTTCCTTGGGTCTAAGATGGGATGGGAGTGGGCCGGTGGTCGCTAGGACGCATCCGCTCTCTAATGTGGTTTGACTGCCACCCTCAGCAGGTGGCTGCATTCTCACGCCTGCCCTGTGTGTTTGCGTGGCTGCTTCGTTTGTCACTAGCAAGCTTCTCTGTAGGTTAATATGTGTCCCTGGCTCTACTCCTGTGCTATTTTGGTGAAAAGCCTTGTTTAGCTGCATGAGACTTCTTTCTTGATGCCTGACCAGCTATTTACTAGCTCCAGTGGGAACAAGAGGTGGAGGAGGCAGGCACAGGGCTGCAAGCAGATATTTACATGCCCACACAGAACTTTCTGAAGGCAACTCATATAATAAACAGATCTCCAACTTCCATGCTGCAGAGTCTAGGTGGATGGTATGGGAAAAGAAAAGGATCCCCCTCACTTCATTTTTCCCAGCATCAGCTAGGGTCAGATGCATAGCTCACTTTCATCAGAGTAAGTAACTGATACCCCTGCATTTAGACAAAGCATCTAGAGAGACAAGAACTTCCACCCACTTTTAACATAATATTAGTAATGATCACATATAATTGTCTCTATCTTTCAAATAATGATCAAAACATCATGATGTGTTTTGCACATATATCTCAGAAACATATACAAATCCTTTTGTTTGATCCTCTGGAGAAGGAAATGGCAACCCACTCCAGTATTCTTGCCTGGAGGATCCCATGGACAGAGGAACCTGGGGGGCTACAGTCTATGGAGTCACAGAGTCGGACATGACTTAGCAACTGAACAACAATTTGGTCCTCAAAGGATATGTAATAACCTGTTAGCAGCTACCTTCTCTTCTTGCCCACAGGGATGCATGGGAGAAGAGACAGCTGAACTATAGGTAGGTAGAAAAAAGAAAAGCATTTGTTTCCTTTTCTTTTTCTAGCCTCTGATGAATTAGTGCACAAGTATGAGTGAACATGGCTTCCCTGGTGACTCAGTGGTACAGAATCCACCTTCCGATGCAGGAGACACAAGAGACACAGGTTCGATTCCTGGGTTGGGAAGATCCCCTGGAGTAAGAAATGGCAAACCACTCCAGAATTCTTGCTTTGAAGACTCCATGGATAGAGGAACTTGATGGGCTACAGTCCATGGGTAGCAAAGAGTCAGATGTGACTGACTGACTGAGCATGCGTGAGCACACATACACACGCACACACACACAACATGAACACAAACCAGTGACTACTTGTTGCCTACTTCAATATCGATTCTCCTTTCTTTCTTAGTAAAAGAACCTGACATTTAGCCAGGCATATTGTCTCCAAGTTAAAGGGCTATATTTCAAGTCTCTCTGATAGCTGCTGCTGCTGCTGCTAAGTCGCTTTAGTCATGTCCGATTCTGTGTGACCCCATAGACAGCAGCCCACCAGGCTCCCCCATCCCTGGGATTCTCCAGCCAGGAACACTGGAGCGGGTTGCCATTTCCTTCTCCAAGGCATGAAAGTGAAAAGTGAAAGCGAAGTTGCTCAGTCGTGTCCGACTCTGAGTGATCCCATGGACTGCAGCCCACCAAGCTCCTCCATCCATGGGATTCTCCAGGCAAGAGTTCTGGAGTGCTTATAGCTAGTTATGGTCATATGATTGGTTTCTAGTCAATGACATATAAATAAAATAATAAGTGGGACTTCTAAGAATTCTCTTTAAAAGTGACACAGTGTACCTCTCTTTTTCCATCCTGTTGACTGGAACTCACATGTTATGGTTGGAGCTTCAGCAGACATTCTGGTCCATGAGAATAGTGAAGAGGGGAACTTGAAGACGCATAGGTCCTTGGTTTAAGTCAGCTCTGGTTGGTATATTTCCAGTCTTCTTTTACACGAGAGAGATATAACCTTGTGTAAGCCACTGTTTGTATGTGAAATGCATTCAAATCTTAGGCTAACTGTTACACTATGAACAGGGAAATAGTGAGTGACACTTGTTCTTGGGACTCAAAGTCTGCTTGGAGCAACAACATTTTCCCGGAGCACACTTTTTTCTTGGACGAAATATAAGTTCTATAAGAGGCAGGCACTCTCTCCTCAGATGGGTCAAAGCAGCAAATGCAAGCTTTTTTGGGTTCTCTGAGGGGCTTACGGGGTCTGGGCACTCTGTCCCAGGCTGGAGGCACAGTCTTGTTTCCACGAGGGAAACATAAAGGGGAAGACAGACTCTGGGCATTTCACAAGATGACTCCAGTATAATAGGTGTTTTAAAAGATGCTGCAGTTTTGACATTAAGTTAGCACTAGTGGTATGCTAGAGCCTGTTTGTGTTAGCAACCAGAGCATCTCTTCCCACCTCTATGCTCAGTGATGTCATTTTGGTAGTTTGAAATTGTCCTTGGTGGGAGTATTTACATCATGAAAATCAGCAAATGCTAAAAATCAGTTGTTTTCTTTTTTCCAGAGATCCCACTTATCAGAAGACCACTAGCTAACACTGGATAATTGTTCTGGAAACAAACAAACAAACAAACAGACAAACAACTTCCTTTTTTTGGTTGAACTATCAGAGAAAAGTCTAGGCCATCATAGATACTTACACAGTTCAGAGCTTTATGAGTTACAAAATAATTTCCTAGACATTATATAATTTGAGCATTACAAAAACCTGTGAAATAGGCTGGGCAAACCTCATCATCCATCTTGGGTGCGATTTAGCAATGCACACAGTGAATGAGAAGTGATATTGGATTAGAACTCTGTGCTTTTCTTATTCCTGCTAATTCCATAGGAATTAACCAGATTTCCCCAGGAGTCTAGACTAGGAAAGATGAGGGAAATCCAGTTATGAAGGGAAAGATGAATCAAAGAAGATAGTACTTTTTTTTCATTTTCAATGTTAGTCATTTATTTTTTTATTTTAAATGTTATTTTTTTATAAAACAGGCCTACTTGAGAGATAATATACAAGTAATTAATGTGAGAGCTTGGAAAGCAGTCCCTTTGAATATGCGTGTGTACGAGTGTGCTCAGTCATGTCAGACTCTGCAATCCTATGGACTATAGTCTACCAGGTTCCTCTGTCCATGGGATTTCTCAGGCAAGGATACTGGATAAGTTGTATTAACCTTGCCATTTCCTCCTCCTGGGGATCTTCCTGACCCAGAGATCAAATGTGTGTCTCCTGCAGTGGCAAGCGGATTCTTTACCACTTGAGCCACCTGTGAAGCCCTTTCTCTGAGTACTAGTACTAAATGTAGTACTTTATGAAGCTGTGGTGGGAATCAGTGTGCTATTAAGGAAAGAACATGAACTTCAGAATCAAATGCCTAGTGCCAGGTCTGGTCTTCTCATTTTACGACTGTGTTAACTTAGGCAAATCACTTAACTTCATCATGCTTCAGTTTTCTCATCTGCAAAATGGGTATTAAAATGGCTTTGCGAGGATTAAATGAGATAGCTAAAGCTAAAGCAAGCGGCACACAGCCTGGTACCTAGGGGACACTCATGACAAGTAACATCCCTCTTTCCTTTTAAATTGTGAAGTTGTCATTATCAAAAGTAAATTACGAGCTGTGATTCATACCTACAGTTTTCTTGGAACAGATAAACGTGTCTCTAATCTAAAACCTTATATATTATAAATGTCTCAGAAGGACTTCTGGGTATCTAAAACCAGAACCGGCATTACAGGTTAGTGGGAAACTGAGAGTTCAGACAAGAATTTTGTGAGAGAAAACCAGCAGTTTTTAATTTCGCTCTCTGTCTGTACTACATTCCATGCTGGCTTTTGAGACCAAAACCAAATCTGGCAGCAGCAGGCAATCATAGAGTTTTCATGTAATTCAATAATTTATCACAAAGAATATTCATTTATAAACAATGACTTGTTTTGGAATGATAGCAGCTGTCAGTTTGGAGGCCTTGTTTCTCCCTCCCGGGACAGAAGTCTGGCTTCCCCTTTGCTAAGCCATGCGGGGTTGCCGGGTTTGGAATCTGAGGCTGAATGTACTTTACAGTGTGTTTATGTTTTGGTATGTGCATTATTTCATTTTTACTTTGTGGTCATGAAATCCATGTTGCCAGATGCTGAGAGTGCCTCTGTAGAGCCCACCCCTGCTCGAGGAGAGGAAATAAGCTCTGAGTTGCAGCTGCACCTGAAAACACTTGGACCAGAAGAGGTAGCAATGCACCCTTTGGCCATGACAGACACACAACATTCTGGTGCTCCTCTGTGTCATCACTTAGATTTGCTTCAGCAAAAAAGAATCCTGGATCCTTTGCTTCTTTGAAAATCAATTGCCAGAATGACTTGTACATCTAAAAGTTGTGATTATGTCTCTCCAGTGTCTTGGGAAATTCAATGTTTTGAGTTCAAGAGATCAGAGTGCCTGCTGGGAATCAAGCTTTCAGTGTCCCATGAAAGCACTTAATACTTTGAACCACTTTTTCACAACTTTCCATCTATTTGACAGACAGCCAAAGGTCCCTGACTTCTCTCAGAGCTCCCAGGGTCTCTTGAGAGCTTGGAAAGCCGTCGAGTAACTAATGAGGGGATCTTGCCCATGGGCTGGAAGTCTTCCACTTCCAGCATCCATGTTCATTGCCTGCTGTGGCATTTCCATTCTCAAGTTAGCCTTACAAAGTTCAATCAAGTTCACTCTCAGTGGNACTAATGAGGGGATCTTGCCCATGGGCTGGAAGTCTTCCACTTCCAGCATCCATGTTCATTGCCTGCTGTGGCATTTCCATTCTCAAGTTAGCCTTACAAAGTTCAATCAAGTTCACTCTCAGTGGCCGCTTACTAACTGTAGCCAACTAGAAAACCTACGACATAGTCTACTGGGAGATTGACTGAGAATTGAATTGTGTCCCTCCCACTACCACCAGCAACAAAAAATTGAAGTCCTAAACCCCTGCACCTGTGAATGTGACCTTACTTGGAATTAGAGTCTTTGAAGATGTAATTGAGTTAAGATGAGGTCATTAGGAAGGGCTCTCATCCAATATGACTGGTGTCCTCATAAGAAGGGGAAATTTGGACACAGGCGCTCAGGGTGAATGCCATGTGACAGTACAGGCGGGGCTTAGAGTGATGCAGCTGTAAGAACTGTCAAGGACTGATGGCCACCATGAAAAGCTAGGAAGAGGCGAGGAGAATGTATCCCTTTTACTGACANTGGATTTCTGCTACTAGCACTTGAAAGCCTTTGAACTGATAATCCATGAAAGTGGTAATGGCATGGTAAAGAGAGAGAAGGAAGTGGCAGTTGATGGTTCAGTTGGTGGAAGGGTAGAAGGAAGACTGGGGAGCATGCAAGACAAAGTGAAATGTACCTAAAACAGTCAACTGATATATCTAGGGCTCTAAGTCAACCTTAACTTAACCTGTATTTTTCTTTACTAATGGTTGTAGGTGAAAAGAGGAATGGGAGATTTCAGAGTTTCTACTTCCCACTGTTTATCGCCCAAAGAATTGACCAAATCTAAAAGTATAGCCTCTGTATTAAGGTCAGATAGCAGCAAAGAACACTGGAGATGAGTGTGTGCTGCACAAAGAAATATGAACTAGCCAACCAACTGGCCTGCAAAAACTGTGTGAACCCTTTCCTCATCGGGTTGCATAGTATACCCTGGGACTACAACATGGATTTGCACAGCTATCTAGAGCTTGGGAATTATTAACACGCCACTGCAGAAAGATTTACATTATCTTGTTGGTAGTAGGCACTTTTTTAAAAGGCATTTTTTGATTGATCTTAAGAGTTTGAGTAGCATTGAGTTCTCAGTGACCCACATCAAATTTCAGGTTTGATGTTTTGATTGTGAACATAGTATGTATTTGGGAGATACCGACTAAAGGCTGGGGGAGGGGTGGGGTTTAAGAGTCCCCCGGGCTATGGCATATTATAAAGTGGAATAATCTCAGTACCCAGACTGAACACATACATACATAGGCAGGGAGGGAGAAAGAGGCAGAGAAAAATGGAATTAATGTCAGTGCTGTTCACTAATCTTGCTTCACTATACGATCATGCTGTACAGAAACACTGCTTTGGTCATTGAGACTCTTGAACATCTCTTTCTTAGTGTAAGCATGCTTTACATAATGTTCAGGGCTAAAAAGGAATAGTGGACTGGAATCCCTACACGTTAACAAGTGACAAGGAGCTACACAATTCTGACCATGACATGTACTAACACTGTGAAGAGAGTGATTTCCAACTGTTTTGTGCCACAACATATGTGATAGATGACGTTTACGTCCAGGACACATTCCCCAGCGTATGCCTCTTGTGTCTGTCTATTCAATTCCAGGGGTCCTCGAGGTAACACTAACTCTTTCTCTCCAGCTCAATAAAGTGTATCTGGGAATCTGGTGATTAAAAGTGACATGGTCTTAGGGATAACCTCGAGGCTACTTCTAAGTTTTATTTAAAAGTGAATCATTCACAAACATCAATATTTTAAGTATTTTTAGCAACAGATCCCTCGTAACGCATCTCACAACTGATTGTCAGGCACTAGCATGACATTACACCACAGTTGAAAACTGTTTCCAGAATGAAGTCCTTTTCCTTATTTAACCCCAGTGTCTGTTTATTAAGTTAGCAGACAGTGTTGCATGTGATCTTCACAAGTATTTCCTTAGGAACTCTAACGTGTAAGTCCAAATATTCCACATCACTCCATGAATGTAACTTTGTGTTCAATTTTTTTTTACCTGTCCAAGTGACTTACTTAAAAAACTATGAAGAGAGGGAGGTTCAAGAGGGAAAGGATATGTCCACCTAGACTGATACATGTTGATATTTGTCAGAAAACAACAAATTTATGTAAAGCAATTATCCTGCAATTAAAAAACAAAAAGCCTCAAACTACGAAGAAATAAGATAATCAAGCTTATATGGAAAGAAAATTTCCTAAACAGAAATGAGATTGATAAAAGCAATTGAAGCCATCACCCTGCATATCCTCAGAAGTAGCAGAATGATGAATGATAATCAAGATTTCAATAGGTTTTGTTTTTAAAGCAAGTTTTGTGTTTGACAGAGTTTAGATGTCAACAGCCCTAAGAGGTAGGGGAGAGCACTCTTCATTTCACATGGTTCTTACCTGGGCTGTGGGGCAGCCTTAGGTGGCCCTGTCCTTTTTGTGGCTTCCATCTGAGGAGGTTCTGCGTGACTGGCATGATGCTCGATCCAGCAGAGCTGCAGTGCCCTACCTGTCTGTGCTGAGAGTGGATCTGTCCTGTGGTCATCTGTGTGCCCTCTCCTCATCTGGGAAGAAATCTGCCTAGACAGGAGAATGCTGGGAGAACTCCCAGAACTGGAGCTCTTCCTCTTGTTACTGTGAGCTCTTGCTTCTCATTTTTCTGCTCCTGGTTGACAGGTGGATAAAACCCAGCACAGTGGAAGTCATAGGAGGAATTCAGTCCAGATCCTCACTCTTGAAGTCAGCCAGTTGGTCTGATTACAGAGCAAAGACGCCCACCCATGGTCTGAATTAATGCCACAAAACATGTTTAATCACAGCCAATACACACACACACACACACACACACACTCTCTCACAAACACATTTTCATTTGCACATCATAACAATAACAGTTCAATTAAGTCAGTACTATGAATGAAAAGTGATATTCTGCCAGACCCATAGTGGACTACAGCTCTTGGGGGTTTGGAATTTGAAACATCTTTCTTTTCACCCCCTCCCCACTAGCTGCGCTCCTTCAACCCTAGGGAGTGGAGCGTGTCATCTCTTGGCTAAACCAGACTTCTTGATAGTCAGGGAAGAAGGGTTTGACATGGCACACCAGTGCAGAACCTGTGGGACATGACAGCCCAGACAGAAGGAGATTTGATGAGTTAAGTGTAAATGAATCAAAAACAGATGGATGATATTTTTTATTTAAATGCACATGAGTTTTACAATTAAGGGAAGAGAGGGATTGGGGAGAGAACTTTGGCAAAAATGCCATGAGCTCTGCTGGATCCTACTGAACTGTTCAATAAACGCAAGGCATACACAGGGTTAGCTTTCCATCATTAATGGATAACATGCAGCCCATGACCACACACAAGCCAGGAAAAAGAAATGGTCCTTTAAATACAGCCTTGCATCAGCAAAGTTCTCAGTTTGTGACAAGACTAAAATGCCTCATATGATATCTTGTAAGACATGCATCCCACAGGCCAGCTGTAGACATGTTCTTGGAACATGAAAAGGATGAGGGTCTTCTCTATTCCTCACGTGCCCTTCCACGGGTCTAGGCATTTACAGGTCATAGTCTCTCACAGGGCTTTTTAAAAAGCAGTGCTTTCGAATTTGCCTTCCTTTTTCTTTTTGCCACATCTCTTTACTAATTGAAAACTGACAGCAAAAATGTCCTCAACCACAAATATCTAGAAGAACATGGAGACATTCGAACAGGCTGAAATACTTTGACTTTTATGAGTTTTAAGAAGGTTAATCAAGGCTCTGGAAAGAATTTTGTTTCATGGTGGACTCAACAAAAAATAAGCTGGGCCCTCCCGCGACTGGCCAGAGGGGGAGGCCTGGAGCCGGGGCCCTGATCACCGCTTGGTCAAGCCCGGCTGAGGCCAGGCCGCAACTTCTTTCCGCGGTGACGCAATCATGGCGGCCATTGGACGCTATCTGTTGCTTGGCCTTCAGACTGATGTCAGTCTCCGCTCCCTGGGAGTCCTAAATAAGCCTCCTCTGAAGTTCTCACAGCTGAGTTTCTCCCTCAGGGAATTTGTTTTCTGAGGAGTTTTCGTCTCAAGTGGAGGCTTGTTTCCCTACCTCATTTCTTGACAGCGACGTTACGTAACCCAGGCTGGGCTGTGCGGCGGTTGGGTGAGAGGCAACGGGAAAGGTTTTACCTCAGGGATAGCAACAGAGAGAGGGGGGTTGACGAATGAGAGGCGTGACTGCATCCAGGTATTAGTGCTGGTGTTGGACAGCCTGTGGAGGGGAGTCAAATTCCCCCTTCCCTCATCTTTGTCCCCTCCAGAGGGGCTCTTAAGGAGTGAGGCAGGTTATACCAGCCTGCAGTTCTGAGGACTGACTGAGTCTGAAAGCCTCCCTCTTCCCCACAAGGCTCCTCTGGGTGGGTGGGCTTCATCTATACCTGGGCAGGTACTGCTCTCCTGAGTGTCTCCACAGAGGACCAGAAGTAGTGGAACTTTATGACCCACCTTTTAATCTCAAGTCTCTTTTAGGAAAAAAAAAATTTTTTTTTCCTGACATCCTAGGAATTTTCTCAAAGTCTCAGGGGAAATAGATAACAAACTCTTGGGATGGGGGCATTATCTTATCTCGTTTTGTGACCTTTATTCCAGCACAGGGCCTAGCACACCACAAATGCTGGGAAACTTCTAGGACTGTGAATCTCTCAGTACTTGAATCTTAGCACATCTGCTGCGATAGGGGCAGGTGTCCTTTTTTAGTCCATTGACATTTTTCTTCTTTGTTTCCTCCTCTAGGTGTGTGTTCACACTCCTCCTGTGTTTCAGCACATCCTCCCCTCCCTCAACAGCATTCACTAAGACACTCACCACACTCTCACCCCCAGATTACTCAACTTGAAAACATCAGGGTTTAACTGACTCATCCCCAGTATTCTGGAAAAGAAAATCATCCAGTAAGTCCTGACTAATGTGGCCCAAGTGCTATTGGATTTTATAGCTATGTCCCCCAGATAACATACATTGTTAGAGATAGCACCCTAAGTGAAAGGGTGGCTCTGGTGGTGGGAACTCCAGGTCCTGCACTGAGGCCCTCTGCTGAGCTTTCCAGAGCCTTTCATTCAGCAGGAGGACATGGCCCTTTGGTCAGACAGATCTGTGTGTGTTCCCTGGCTCTCCCAGGTACTAGCTCTAGAAGAGTAGGCAATAAACATGACCTTCCAAAGCCCCCTGGATACACACCCTATGGCATCATCATTGTGATCATCATTGTCCCTGGGATTATTGCTAAGATGATGAAATGATGCATGTCAGCCTAGCATGGTGCCAGGCACATAGTAGGCACACAGTAAACCCAAATTCCTGTTGTTTTCTTTGAGTTATTCATTTGCCACTACAATAAACTTATTATTAGAAGCTGCCCTTGCCAAGCACCCTGACTGCCTTGCAGAGGTGCTGTCTGCTGGGTCGTGTAGGGGTTGTTTCCCACCAGTCTTAGAAGCTTGGGACACTCTACTTCTCAGTCCAAACCCACCTTACCTGAGGATCTCTTTGCCATCTCTTCTGCTGGGGGTACTGGGGGGCACCCCTCCAGTGAGTCCTCCTCTGCAGATGCCTGCATTTCTGGGCTCAGTCCTCAAGTCTCCAGGCTTGAAGGCTCGCCTCGCCTCGCCTCGCCCCTCCACGGTTGCCGGCATCCCCTTCAGGATGGAGGGGAGCACCCCGCTTCCTCTTCCCAAGTTACTGTCCTCTGTGCCCTGCCCGAGTCCTGCCCAGGAGGAGTGGGTGGGCTGGAGCAGAGAGGATGGAGCAGGCCTGGGGCTGGAGCCGTGGCGCATCCCCTGGAGCGTGCATCTCTGCTGAGCAGCCCGGCGGCCGTGCTAATAAATATCAAACCCTTCAGCGGGGAAATAAATTATCCCCCCACTGTTAGAGAAAACAGTCGTGATAAATTGTCGTGTTAGCCAGCAGTGTTTAAAGTAAAATCAGTAAAGTGTGAGTAATGATGGCTGAGTCAAAAGTCCTGTATTAAACACAATGGTCTGACGAGCACGCGGGCAGCGTCCAGAGGAAAGCGAAGGCCGGCTTAACTAAAACAACTCTTGTTCAGAGTGGGGGAAAAAGGACTTGGGATTTATTATCCTATTAGTTTTTTTTTCTTCTTCTGCAGGAGCAGCTCTCAGGGTGTCCCGGGCATAAAGTCAAAATCTCCATTTACGAGAGATGTTTAGAAAACATGCTCTTAGAAGTGCGAACTACCAAGTTTTTGACTGGACAACAGACATATGGTTGAATTCTTTCAGTATAGAGGAGTTCCAAAAGTTGTGAGGGATTTTTAGCTGTCGTTATCAATGGGGCTGGCTGGGGAGGGTTTCTGGGTAGGGGAGATCTAGAGGATGTTTTGCTTAAAAACGAAACAAAACAAAAAACCACACAGTGGTTGGTTACTTACACATACCCGTTTTCAATATTTATACATTATGCTTTATAATGGACAGTGAAACCTCACTAATTCCAGCTGGAATTAGAAAAGAATCGGAATGATGGGAAGCTGTGAGATGTTTTACGTGAACTGGTTGCAAAGTTCTAGGACCACGGTACTAACAACAGGGAATACTTATCACTGAGGCCATGTTCTAGGCCCTCTGTGGACCATTTAACATAAACACTGACTAATTTTCTTAGGGTCCCATAAGTGGCAAGTGATGTAGCCAGGATGGAAACTCGGGTCTACTATTTCCAAATCTGCATCCTTAACCCCAGTGCATGTGGCTTTTAATCTATAAATCCTGCTTGATTGTATTCTGGCACAAGGATTATGCAAGATAATTAAGGGAGTGGGCCACAGGAGCATCACTTGGGTTCATGTTCAGTGATGACAAATTTCATTACTAGTATTCATAATTGTCGCATTAACTCTTGATCAGCAAGCGTGCAAGTTACTATGATGCTAGAAACTTAAAATGGTTTATTTTCAAGGACACAAGGCCCCAGTACTCTTATTTATGTTATAGATATTATAATTAGTTAAAGATTTGAGGCGGCTTAGTACACATACAGAGTATAAAACATGCATCCCTCCTCTGATCTAAAATTAGTTCCTCCTACTTTACTATCTAGTTCCCGCTTCAATTTTCTCACGGAGGATTTGGTTCAATAGGTCAGCTCCTGTCTCTTCTTCATCCCTGCCCTTTCTCTCTGTAGTGGTCAACTCTAACACTTTTGTGTCTATCCAACATCCCTTCATTCTGAGGACANTCTGTTGCTTGGCCTTCAGACTGATGTCAGTCTCCGCTCCCTGGGAGTCCTAAATAAGCCTCCTCTGAAGTTCTCACAGCTGAGTTTCTCCCTCAGGGAATTTGTTTTCTGAGGAGTTTTCGTCTCAAGTGGAGGCTTGCTTCCCTACCTCATTTCTTGACAGCGACGTTACGTAACCCAGGCTGGGCTGTGCGGCGGTTGGGTGAGAGGCAACGGGAAAGGTTTTACCTCAGGGATAGCAACAGAGAAAGGGGGGTTGACGAATGAGAGGCGTGACTGCATCCAGGTATTAGTGCTGGTGTTGGACAGCCTGTGGAGGGGAGTCAAATTCCCCCTTCCCTCATCTTTGTCCCCTCCAGAGGGGCTCTTAAGGAGTGAGGCAGGTTATACCAGCCTGCAGTTCTGAGGACTGACTGAGTCTGAAAGCCTCCCTCTTCCCCACAAGGCTCCTCTGGGTGGGTGGGCTTCATCTATACCTGGGCAGGTACTGCTCTCCTGAGTGTCTCCACAGAGGACCAGAAGTAGTGGAACTTTATGACCCACCTTTTAATCTCAAGTCTCTTTTAGGAAAAAAAAAAATTTTTTTTCCTGACATCCTAGGAATTTTCTCAAAGTCTCAGGGGAAATAGATAACAAACTCTTGGGATGGGGGCATTATCTTATCTCGTTTTGTGACCTTTATTCCAGCACAGGGCCTAGCACACCACAAATGCTGGGAAACTTCTAGGACTGTGAATCTCTCAGTACTTGAATCTTAGCACATCTGCTGCGATAGGGGCAGGTGTCCCTTTTTAGTCCATTGACATTTTTCTTCTTTGTTTCCTCCTCTAGGTGTGTGTTCACACTCCTGTGTTTCAGCACATCCTCCCCTCCCTCAACAGCATTCACTAAGACACTCACCACACTCTCACCCCCAGTTTACTCAACTTGAAAACATCAGGGTTTAACTGACTCATCCCCAGTATTCTGGAAAAGAAAATCATCCAGTAAGTCCTGACTAATGTGGCCCAAGTGCTATTGGATTTTATAGCTATGTCCCCCAGATAACATACATTGTTAGAGATAGCACCCTAAGTGAAAGGGTGGCTCTGGTGGTGGGAACTCCAGGTCCTGCACTGAGGCCCTCTGCTGAGCTTTCCAGAGCCTTTCATTCAGCAGGAGGACATGGCCCTTTGGTCAGACAGATCTGTGTGTGTTCCCTGGCTCTCCCAGGTACTAGCTCTAGAAGAGTAGGCAATAAACATGACCTTCCAAAGCCCCCTGGATACACACCCTACGGCATCATCATTGTGATCATCATTGTCCCTGGGATTATTGCTAAGATGATGAAATGATGCATGTCAGCCTAGCATGGTGCCAGGCACATAGTAGGCACACAGTAAACCCAAATTCCTGTTGTTTTCTTTGAGTTATTCATTTGCCACTACAATAAACTTATTATTAGAAGCTGCCCTTGCCAAGCACCCTGACTGCCTTGCAGAGGTGCTGTCTGCTGGGTCGTGTAGGGGTTGTTTCCCACCAGTCTTAGAAGCTTGGGACACTCTACTTCTCAGTCCAAACCCACCTTACCTGAGGATCTCTTTGCCATCTCTTCTGCTGGGGGTACTGGGGGGCACCCCTCCAGTGAGTCCTCCTCTGCAGATGCCTGCATTTCTGGGCTCACTCCTCAAGTCTCCAGGCTTGAAGGCTCGCCTCGCCTCGCCTCGCCCCTCCACGGTTGCCGGCATCCCCTTCAGGATGGAGGGGAGCACCCCGCTTCCTCTTCCCAAGTTACTGTCCTCTGTGCCCTGCCCGAGTCCTGCCCAGGAGGAGTGGGTGGGCTGGAGCAGAGAGGATGGAGCAGGCCTGGGGCTGGAGCCGTGGCGCATCCCCTGGAGCGTGCATCTCTGCTGAGCAGCCCGGCGGCCGCGCTAATAAATATCAAACCCTTCAGCGGGGAAATAAATTATCCCCCCACTGTTAGAGAAAACAGTCGTGATAAATTGTCGTGTTAGCCAGCAGTGTTTAAAGTAAAATCAGTAAAGTGTGAGTAATGATGGCTGAGTCAAAAGTCCTGTATTAAACACAATGGTCTGACGAGCACGCGGGCAGCGTCCAGAGGAAAGCGAAGGCCGGCTTAACTAAAACAACTCTTGTTCAGAGTGGGGGAAAAAGGACTTGGGATTTATTATCCTATTAGTTTTTTTTTCTTCTTCTGCAGGAGCAGCTCTCAGGGTGTCCCGGGCATAAAGTCAAAATCTCCATTTACGAGAGATGTTTAGAAAACATGCTCTTAGAAGTGCGAACTACCAAGTTTTTGACTGGACAACAGACATATGGTTGAATTCTTTCAGTATAGAGGAGTTCCAAAAGTTGTGAGGGATTTTTAGCTGTCGTTATCAATGGGGCTGGCTGGGGAGGGTTTCTGGGTAGGGGAGATCTAGAGGATGTTTTGCTTAAAAACGAAACAAAACAAAAAACCACACAGTGGTTGGTTACTTACACATACCCGTTTTCAATATTTATACATTATGCTTTATAATGGACAGTGAAACCTCACTAATTCCAGCTGGAATTAGAAAAGAATCGGAATGATGGGAAGCTGTGAGATGTTTTACGTGAACTGGTTGCAAAGTTCTAGGACCACGGTACTAACAACAGGGAATACTTATCACTGAGGCCATGTTCTAGGCCCTCTGTGGACCATTTAACATAAACACTGACTAATTTTCTTAGGGTCCCATAAGTGGCAAGTGATGTAGCCAGGATGGAAACTCGGGTCTACTATTTCCAAATCTGCATCCTTAACCCCAGTGCATGTGGCTTTTAATCTATAAATCCTGCTTGATTGTATTCTGGCACAAGGATTATGCAAGATAATTAAGGGAGTGGGCCACAGGAGCATCACTTGGGTTCATGTTCAGTGATGACAAATTTCATTACTAGTATTCATAATTGTCGCATTAACTCTTGATCAGCAAGCGTGCAAGTTACTATGATGCTAGAAACTTAAAATGGTTTATTTTCAAGGACACAAGGCCCCAGTACTCTTATTTATGTTATAGATATTATAATTAGTTAAAGATTTGAGGCGGCTTAGTACACATACAGAGTATAAAACATGCATCCCTCCTCTGATCTAAAATTAGTTCCTCCTACTTTACTATCTAGTTCCCGCTTCAATTTTCTCACAGAGGATTTGGTTCAATAGGTCAGCTCCTGTCTCTTCTTCATCCCTGCCCTTTCTCTCTGTAGTGGTCAACTCTAACACTTTTGTGTCTATCCAACATCCCTTCATTCTGAGGACAATTTTTCTCTTGCCTCATATGAATTAGGTATGGTTGCCGATCAAAAGACCCTGTCTTCTCTGCCATGAAAGTGGGCACAAGATACAGTCTAGCCATTCAGAAGATCATGTATCAATGGACACTTTGATGATCCACAGGTGACCATATGTCCTAGGCATGACTAAAAATTTTTTTGGACAGGGATTTGTATAAATGCTAGTAGAGGGAGGAGACAGAGAGGGAGAGAAAGGCTCTTTTTTTTTTT
>SJYW01003341.1:320578-379132 GCA_006410735.1 Raphicerus campestris | reverse complement strand
TTTTTCCAGTGGTCATGTATGGATGTGAGAGGTGGACTGTGAAGAAGGCTGAGCGCTGAAGAATTGATGCTTTTGAACTGTGGTGTTGGAGAATACTCTTGAGAGTCCCTTGGACTGCAAGGAGATCCAACCAGTCCACTCTAAAGGAGATCAGTCCTGGGTGTTCTTTGGAAGGACTGATGCTAAAGCTGAAACTCCAATACTTTGGCCTCCTCATGCGAAGAGTTGACTCATTGGAAAAGACTCTGATGCTGGGAGGGATTGGGGGCAGGAGGAGAAGGGGACAACAGAGGATGAGATGGCAGGATGGCATCACCGACTCGATGGACGTGAGTTTGAGTGAACTCCGGGAGTTGGTGATGGACAGGGAGGCGTGGCGTGCTGCAGTTCATGGGGTCACAAAGAGTTGGGCATGACTGAGTGACTGAATTGAACTGGTTGGAGAGTCATCATCAACACTGTGGCTGGACAGTAGCTGCCTCTGCAATTTCTTTGCAGTTGGATGAATAGCCTCTAATTATCTTTGTTGTATTATGTCACTCTTATCAGAATTAAAGTCCTGGAGGCTATCATCCTGTTGTCTCTGTCTAAGTCACAAACCTACTCCCATTTCTGTTAAGTTTTGTGTTTATTTCATGAAGGATATTTATATATAGTTTTCTTGTAATTTTTTTTTTTTTTTTTTTTGCTATCAGAGTAATGCTAGCTTCATAAAATAAACTGGGATGTATTCTCTTTTATTTTTTGAAAGAGCTCATATATAATGGATACTTCTCCCAAATGTTAGGTAGAATTTGTCAGTGAATCTATCTGGCCTTGGACTTTTCTTTCTGGGAAGATTTTTTAATAAATTCAATCATTTTAACAGAGAGGGGATTGCTCAGACTTTCTATTTCTTCTTGTATCAGTTTTGGTAATCAGTGCTTTTCAAGAAAATTTTCCATTTCATCTAATTTGCCAAGTTAATCTTTTAAAATTATCCCTAGAACTTATGACTGGAAGTTTTAACCTTTTGACCACCTTTATCCAGTCCCCCCACCTCTTAGTCCTGGCCTCTGGAAACTAACAGTCCAATCTCTGTTTCAATAAATTTGATTTCTTTAGATTCTTCATGTAATGGGTCTCTTTAATTTTCAATCTCTTCTTCTATGTTCTGAAATTTCATTGTGATAGGTTAATATTTGGTCTATAGAATTTATCCTGTTTAAAATTTGACAGAATATTTTAAATATTGTCTTACTTTGGGAAATTTTAGCAATTATTTCATGAGATAGTGCCTACTCTCTGTTGCCTCCTTTCCCCAGTAATACTGGAAATTCTGGATCTAGCCTTTATATCTTACTTTTTTACCCCCCTGAAACAACTGTTTTCTTTTCCATTATAGGAAAACCTTTAGGCCCAATTCAGCTTGCTCATTCACTCTTCACCTGTGCCAGCAAATAAACTGAATTTTTATTTCAACAGTTTTCTTTCCTAACATCTCCACTTGGCATCTCATTTAAAATAATCTTATTTGTATATGCAACATTCACCTTTATGACTGTGATGTTATTAATTATGTGAAAATTGTACATTTTACTCTGTGATTAAAGGGCTTCCCTGGTAGCTCAGAGGTTAAAGCGTCTGCCTGCAATGCACGAAACCCAGGTTCGATCCTTGGGTCCGGGTTCGATCCTTCTCCCCTGGAGAAGGAAATGGCAACCCACTCCAGTATTCTTGCCTGGAGAACCCCATGGAGAGAGGAGCCTGGTAGGCTACAGTGAAAGGGGTTGCAAAGAGTCGGACACGACTGAGCTACTTTACTTTCACTTTCAATTACATTAAACTTGTCTCTCCATTCCTCAATCTTCTCATCTTAAATAGGAAGAATTACAAATACCACCATTTTCATATATTTTTTGTGAGGATTAAATAAGATCGTATATGAAAACTGTAGATAGTATATGAAATGTCAGAACAGCTGGAGGTTCTATGCCAGACAGAACATTTCCTCTTCCTTCAGAAGTTCACTGAGAAAGTGGACAGAAGAGTTGCAGGGTCTTGTTCCCTGCTGGGTGGATCCAGCTGGAAAGTGAGAGTGGGGGATTGATGAGGTTGCTGCTGGGTAGGGCACCTGGGTTGCACCTCCTCTGGTCTTGGATGCTCCATATTGCTTCTGGGCAAAGCTAGCCATGTAGTAGTATTTCTCAACCCCTTTGCCCTAAACATGACTGCTGTCAGGAATCATTTATTCTTTTAGCTATTTACTGGCACTTGGGAATAGGGACATATTCAGAGGTCAGGTTAGTCTGTTGTCATGTTAGTACCCCAACTGATGTTATAATCAATTGTCCCATGCCTTTTCCTGAACTTGGCTTTCCTCAAGCACAAACTTTCTGGGTGTAAGCCATGCCTTTTCTACCTTTGAGGTAATCTTCTGAGGATTCCTGCTCATATTCTGAATGATCTTTTCTCTGTATAATAAATCCACCTGTCCCTCAGGGTTGCCTCACTCATAATCCTCCTTCTTACTCTTAGAGAACAACTACATATTTAGAATACTAACTATTTATTGTTGTGTTACAGACTGTCTCAACACTTAGTAGCTTGACACAGACGATTAGTTCATACGTCAGCAGTTTAGGCTGACTCAGCTGGGTGGCTGACTGAGCTTGCCTAAACATTTGCTGGTACCAGCCTGGTCAGCTGGGGGATTGGCCCGTCTAAGATGTTTCAGCTGAGATGGCTAGTCTCTGCTCCACATGGTGCCCAGTCATTCAGCAGGCGAGGCTGGGCTTGCTCACATGGCAGCGGTAGCAAGGATTCCAAAAGCTAGAGGAATTTTGAAGTCCAACTGGCCCAAAGCAAGTTTTAAAGCAAGCCCAGATTTAAAGAGTGGAGACATAGACTCCACCTATTGAAAGGACTGGAGCCATTTGTATAATCTATTGCTTTTTATTATGTAAAAATTTATCTTGTCAATAGCTTTTAAGTCTCTTTATCCTGGTAGTGGTGGTGAATATTAACAATTCTCCATCTACTTCGTTCATCTTTTTCTCTGTAACTCTTTAATCCTATCTGTAGCTTATTTTGGCATATGCATTCAGACATCTCTAATACGTTTCCCTACAAATTACTTAAATATTTGAAATTCAAATCACTTATTAAAATTATTTTATGATAACTTTAGCGTGCTTACTTTATCACATATTGAGTTTTTACAGATGTGCTTGTGCTTAGTCGCTCAGTTGTGTCTGACTCTTTGTGACCCCGAGGACTGTAGCCCACCAGGCTCCTCTGTCCATGGGATTCTCTAGTTGCTATGCATGGGTTTCTGACTGTGGTGGCTTCTCGTTGCAGAGCTCAGGCTCAAGGGCACAGGCTTAGTAGTTTTGGCGCATGGGTTTCGTTACCTGAGGCATGTGGAATCTTCTTGGACTGATCGAACCTGTGTCCCCTGCATTGATAGGTGGCTTCTTAACCAGTGGTCCACCAGGGAAGTCCCCATTTTAATGATCATTTCTTTTATATAGGTTTTAATGAACAATAGAGGTAAATACCCATATTGTTCTTTTTCAGGTTTTTTTTGTCAGTCTTACATCTTTATTTTTCCTTGTAAAATGTCAGTATTTTTTCAAATTTCATACAGTTATTGCTTTTAATGACAAAATAATATGGACAGAAAAGTCAATTTTTGTCATTTTTAAATACTTGGATGATAAACTCTTTATATATTAAAATTGTAAAACGCTACAATATTTAGACTTTAAAACAAACTCTCCAACTTTCTTTATTTTCTCTGACTTTCTTTTAAGTTTATTCCTATTGTATTGTTTCCTTACTATTGTTAAAAGGATCTGGATCTACCTTTCTCTAAAAATGATGCATTATTTAAATAATTATTGCCAGTGCAAAGCAATGATATGGCTCTTTCAGAATTTATTTTGAACTTTTCTCTTTTTACCTAACTTAAAATGACTTATAATGGGTTTTCTCATGATTTTTTTGACTCCATAACTACATGCACCAATTCTGATGATAAATTTCCTTTTATGTATGTCTGTACACATCCAACCAGTCCATTCTAAAGATCAGTCCTGGGTGTTCTTTGGAAGGACTGATGCTAAAGCTGAAACTCTAATACTTTGGCTACCTCATGCAAAGAGTTGATTCATTGGAAAAGACTGATGCTGGGAGGGATTGGGGGCAGGAGGACAAGGGGATGACAGAGGATGAGATGGCTGGATGGCATCACCGACTTGATGAACATGAGTTTAGGTGAACTCCGGGAATTGGTGATGGACAGGGAGGCCTGGCGTGCTGTGATTCATAGGGTCACAAAGAATCGGACACAACTGAGTGACTGAATTGAACTGATACACATCCTATAGGTTCTGTTTCTCTGGAGAACCCTAACACATATTTAAATCATGTCATATTCAACTATTAATTTGTCTCTCCCTTTCAATACATATTCATCTTATTCTAACATTTTGCATTAGTCAGAATCTCCAATATATTAAAATTTTAAAAAGGTAGTGGTGGGCTTCTTTGCTTTATTCTTCAGTTTGAGTACACCATTCAGAATAAAAGTGACCAATTTCAGCACCTGCTGAACAAATAAATTTTGTCTGAAAAATTTTTTAAATTTATTTTTCAATTGGAGGAAGATTGATTTACAATGTTGTTTTGGTTTCTTGGTATAACAACTCAAGTCAGCCATAATTATACAGATAAAAGATTTTTGATGTGATTATTTGATTAGGTTTTTAAAATATTGAGTCATAGTTAAATTCCTGAGGTAATTAGTTGATTGTAATGTTTTTCTTTTAAATTTCTGTGGAATTATACCTGACAGTTAAAAATACTAATTAAAATTTAGATTTTGTATATTTATAAAAATGAAAATGTCTAAGTTAATATGATTTTTATTAATTATCCTCTTTTTAACATTTTTCTTCTGTCTGTATGTAGTTTTTTGGTTGTAAGTTAGATACATACAAAGCTTCCTTAAAAGTCATGTATTTGCAAATAATATATCTGCTATCAAAATATAATGATCTTCTTTTGAATTAAAGAGATTATTAATATTTGTCCATATTATATTTTAGACTCTTCAGTACTTTTATGCTTTTTATATTTTTCTAAATTCATACATGGATTTAAATAGTCAAGTAGTATGTCTTTTGATGAATGAACTAAGTAATTTTATTTTTCTATATTCTTTATTTTGTTTGTTCTGTCTTTTGTCTATTTTATGTCTTTAAAAGTAGACCTTCCATTTTTCCTTTATATTATCAATTTAGATAAATGGACTGTAATGTATTGTTTTCATGTAGAATAATTTGTAAGTTAATTATCCTATACTTATGATTACTTTAAAATGGGTCATAAACATTCTTAATTGCAGTAGTCATTAATTAATTACTATAAAACTGGTCACAATTATTTTTAGTAAATGTTTAGTATTCTAATTATTAATTTAGATCTGTCCATTTAAACATAATTACTTTGGTTTCTCTTCTGTGGAGGATGACACTATTTTGTGCTTCCTGGCCAGCCCCTCCCCTTTCTTCTATTCATCATTTGTGTTTAATCTGAGGTTCTTATACCATCATTATTTTTGATTTATTTTGTTCTACTTTTGTTTAAACAATCATTCCAATTAGTTAGGTGTCTCAGCACTATCACTCTCCTCTTTTCTTTTTTTTAACATATTTACTCTTATCAGTATTGACTCACTCCTTCTTCCTATTAACATTTGCTTATTTTTTTTAAAGAAAAAAGAGGATAGTTGGTTTTACTGGATACTGTACATCATTTTCAGCATCAACTTTCTCATTCAAGGATTTCTTCCTATACCCCTACTACAGGGTTTGATGAGCTGGTTGACAGTCCACGTTCAGAGAGGATCTTCAGTATATTTTCTAGAAGACTGACTACTTAAGATTTTTGTCTTTACCTATTATTCAGAGTTCGGCAGTGTGTTGTGTTCTTAGACTGGTCTTTTGTCTTTAAGAATTCTAAAGCTCTGACTCCATTATCTTGGGTTAGCAGTAAAGAAACCAGAAGAAATTTTAATTGTGACATATAAAATTGTACAACCTTTATTCTTAAAATTTAACAATTTCTAAAATTTAAGTAAAGATGTCACAGTTCAGGAACTTCCCTGGTGGTCCAGTGGCTAAGACTCCATGCTCCCAATCAGTGGACCCAGGTTCAATCCCTGGTCAGGGAATTAGATCCCACATGCCACAACTGAGACCAAATGCAGCCAAATAGATATCATAAAAAAGGATGTCACAGCTCAGCATGGAACTCAGTAGTTTTCTTGGGCTTTCCAGGTTGCACTAGTGGTATTTACATTTTAGAGCTTCCCTCATAGTTCAGTTGGTAAAGAATCTGCCTGCAATGCAGGAGATCTCAGTTCAATTCCTGGGTCAAGAAGATCCCCTGGAGAAGGGATAGACTACCCACTCCAGTATTCTGGCCTGGAGAATTCCACGGACTGTATAGTCCAGGGGGTTGCAAAGAGTCAGACACAGCTGAGTGACTTTCACTTTCACTTTCTGTTTGTTTAACTTGAGACATTGCTGGTTGTTTTAATTCATAGTCTTCATTCTTCAAAGGGGCTTTCCAGGTGATTCAGTGGTAAAAGAATTCACCTGTAAATGCAGGAGACACAAGAGACGCAGATTCGATCCCTGGGTCAGAAAGATCTCCTGGAGGAGGAAATGGCAGCCCCCTCTAGTATTCTTGCCTGGAGAATCCCAAGCATAAAGAAGTCTGGCAGGCTATGAGGTCACAGAGTCAGACAGGACTGAGCAATTGAGCACACACACAGATTCTTTCAAAAATTCTAGATTTTGAAAAATCATACCTTGATTATTAATCGTAGGCTTCATTGACCTTCATAGGTTACATGTTGAATTTATGTTCTTATTTTCCATGTATTTCATGTTTTCTGGTATTCTTCTGGACTTTGCATACTAATTATCTTTATTGAGCCCCTAAGAATATATGTTTTCAAAATCTTAAATATTACCCCTGGGAGACTTATATCAGAGCAGATGTTTACCTTGCTGCTTTTTTAGTTTTGTTCTTTTACTTTGAGTTATAAAAATTTCTTTAAAAAATTTGTTTAGTACTGTTTCCCCTCCTTTTGTTTAGTTTTTGTTCTTGAGAATGCAGAGAATTTAAGTACATAGGAATTGTAAGTGACCTGTGAAAAAATGACATTTTTAAATCCACTGTTACTCTGCCTTAGCAGTCTACCTGTGGTAAGTCTCCCAGTGCCCATGTCCACATCTGCATTCCTTCTGCCAGCAACATAACAGGTACCATATGGTACCTTCACACTCAGACTGTACTCCCCAGCTTCACCTATAATAAAGAGCCTGGATTAGCAGTTTATTGATACTGGTCAAGGAACTTGGAGTAAAAAGGATTTGCCTGTGCGTAGAGCCTGGTTTAGTTAGAAGGGTGAGGATAATAGAACTTCTTGTTGGATGCAGGTGCGTGCTTCCTCTCTGTTGTGGGAACGGGACCACAACTGAGATGTGCATGGTGGGGGGCTGCAGCACAAGTCCTGCTCCAGGAGGAGGGCTGCATTGCACTCTGTGAGCTCTGACCCCTCTTACGGGTAAGCCCCAGAAGGTAGACAGGCTTGACGCATCAACAAAGAGCTTCTTTGCTAACTTTTGCTACCCCAGGAGACTTCAGCCCTCTCCCAAGCCTCACCAAGTCACAAGAAAAGTTAAATGAATCCAAGTCAATCAATGCTGTGCAAAGACCCTTTGGAACAGGTAAGGCTCTGCTGCAATATAAAGAGATTTTTATAAGAGGATTTTTCAGCAGCATTTCAAAAATGTGGGCCCCTGATTGGTATCAGCCTTGTCTGAGAAATTGTTAGACATGCAAATTTCTGGGCGACACCCCAGACCTGCTGAAAAACACTCTGAGGGTGGGATTTAATCATTTTTATTTTAACAAACGCTCCAGATGATGCTGATGAAAGATCCGTCTTGAGACCTACCAGTTCCTCAAATCTAGAGACACAGTTCAGTTCAGTCACTCAGTCGTGTCCGACTGTTTGCGACCCCATGAATCGCAGCATGCCAGGCCTCCCTGTCCATCACCAACTCCCAGAGTTCACTCAGACTCACGTCCATCGAGTCAGTGATGCCATCCATCTCATCCTCGGTCGTCCCCTTCTCCTCCTGCCCCCCAATCCCTCCCAGCATCAGAGTCTTTTCCAATGAGTCAACTCTTCGCATGAGGTGGCCAAAGTACTGGAGTTTCAGCTTTAGCATCATTCTTTCCAAAGACACTAGGTTAACTGAAAAATTAGTGGAGTTTTATCCACTTTGGAATTCTGCAGCTGTATTATTGTGGTCAAAAAATGTGGGCTTTATTTTCTTTTTAATGTATTATAGCTATATAGATTGGCTTTTATAGGTGCTTTAAATAATGTTTAGTCATTCAACAAGTATCTTTTGAATGCCAGCTGTGAGCTAGGCACTGTACTAGAGATCAGCCACAGGGCAATGAGCCCAGGTGGTACAGTGGGAAAGAATCCGCCTGTCAAGCAGGGAACCCAGGTTTGAGCTCCGGGTTGGGAAGATCCTCTGGAGAAGGAAATGGCAACCCACTCCAGTATTCTTCCCTGGAAAATCCCATGGAGAGAGGAGCCTGGAGGGCTACAGTCCACGGAGTCGAAGAAGAGTCGGGCACGCTTAGCAATTAAACANTGCTATCTACGTTGGTCTTACCTTTCCTCCCAAGGAGTAAGCGTCTTTTAATTTCATGGCTACAGTCACCATCTGCAGTGATTTTTGAGCCCCCCCAAAATAAAGTCTGACACTGTTTCCACTGTTTTCCCATCTATTTCCCATGAAGTAATGGGACCGGATGCCATGATCTTTGTTTTTTGAATGTTGAGCTTTAGGCCAACTTTTTCACTCTCCACTTTTACTTTCATCAAGAAGCTTTTTAGTTCCTCTTCACTTTCTACCATAAGGGTGGTGTCATCTGCATATCTGAGGTGACTGATATATCTCCCAGCAGTCTAGATTCCAGCTTGTGCTTCTTCCAGTCCAGCATTTCTCATGATGTACTCTGCATAGAAGTTAAATAAGCAGGATGACAATATACAGCCTTGATGTACTCCTTTTCCTATTTGGAACCAGTCTGTTGTTCCATGTCCAGTTCTAACTGTTGCTTCCTGACCTGCATACAGATTTCTCAAGAGATAGGTCAGGTGTTCTGGTATTCCCATCTCAAGAATTTTCCACAGTTTATTGTGATCCACACAGTCAAAGGCTTTGACATAGTCAATAAAGCAGAAATAGATGTTTTTCTGGAACTCTCTTGCTTTTTCAATGATCTAGTAGATGTTGGTAATTTGATCTCTGTTCCTCTGCCTTTTCTAAAACCAGCTTGAACATCAGGAAGTTCATGGTTCACATATTGCTGAAGCCTGGCTTGGAGAATTTTGAGCATTACTTTACTAGCGTGTGAGATGAGTGCAATTGTGTGGTAGTTTGAGCATTCTTTGGCATTGCCTTTCTTTGGGACTGGAATGAAAACTGACCTTTTCCAGTCCTGTGGATGGATAAAAAGCTTATTGAACTGAAAAAGACCAATATTTCAATAATTGTCTTTGAATATGAATGAACTAAATGTTGCTCCTGTAAAATGCAGCTTTGTATTTAAGGAAAAATATTGCCTGCACTCCTTCACTTATTTATATTATTCCTCTGGCCCCTTGAGCCATTCCTATTTCAGACTCCTGTGAAAGGCATAGTAATAGTATATGCCATTTATTGAGCACTTACCATATTTTGAATGCTTTATGTAATTTATTATTTAACCTCAGCAGAATTAAATGCTATGTATTGTTTCTTTTTAAAAATAAGGAAAGCTGAGGTATAAACAAATCACATTAACTTGTCCTAATTAACAACTAAAAATGGCATAGCAGGAGTGAAATTGAGAAACATCTGACCACAAAGCGCATGTGCTAAGCAGTTACTGCATGCACTGGGTGATAGATAGCACACTGTATTAGTTAGGCTTCTCCAGAGAAAGAGAACCAACATTTACTTTTTATTATAAGGAGTTGGTACATGCAATACAGAGGCTGGTAAATCCAAAGATCTGCAGAATTTGTCAGCAAGCTGGAGATCTAGGAGAGCTGATGGTGTAGTTTCAGTCTGAAGATTGACAGGCTGAGACCCACGGAGAGCAGATGATCCAGCTTGAGTCTGAAAGGCAGAGAAAAAGTATCGCTATCCCAGTCAAAGGCCACTGGGCAGAAAGAATTCTTTCTTAGGGATTATCAGCCTTTTTGTTTTATTCAGCCCTTCAACTGATTAGATGAGGCCCACCCACTTTAAGGAGGTCAATATGCTTTACTCAGGCTCTGGATTCAAATGTTAATCTCATTCAAAATCTTTTTAACAGACATATCCATAACGTTTGACCAAATATCTGAGCACTTCATGATCCAGTCATGTTGACACATATTAACCATCAGACACACCTTGCCTCACTCAGTTCTCACCACTGCCTATGATTCCTATTTTATAGCTGAAATATGGAGGATGATAGAGGTAAAATAGTTCTCTCACAGTCACTACAGGAGCTGAGAGTCATCCTCAGCACTCCCAGGAGCCAATGCTGGATTTATTTCCCCTGCATACCACACGTCTTTCAACAAGAAAATTTCTGTTCTACAATGAAGGGCTATTAAGGAGAAGATGACAGGGACGTGTGTTCAGCAAGAACATATGTTTCAGGAAGATTAATTAGCAGGGAGTATGGAATGGATTTGAGCTGTGTCAAGGCCAGGAGACAGCTTGGAGACTAATGTTCATTCTAGAGCCTCACTTAACACCTCTAAGTCATTAACCATAGATGGATTTTCTTGTTGAGAATTTGAAGCATTATCCTAGAGTGCAATATTATATTAACTCTCTTCTTAATTTATTCACAAAATAGATTTTAAATGATTTTTCTTCTGTAGTAAATGTTCCTCTATTTCTATAGTGAGTTTTTAAAATTTGGCTTAGTTTTATTTATCACTTTCGCTTTTCTCTTCCAAACACTTATGTTTAAACATGTATTGCTGTTCACCTTTTGTACATTGGAAAGTTAACTAATCAATATGTAAGTCTATATTGGCATTTGCTATCAAAAAGCATTAGGGCACAGTGGGTGAGTCCAGAGCTGGACTCTGAAGCCAGACTGCCTGTACCTTGGACATGTTACATAACCTCTCCATAGCTCAGTTTCTTTATCTGTAAATGGATTTTTATAAGTGAATTTTTATATAAAAAGCACTTAGGACAGTGCCTGGAACATACTGAGGCATCCAAAGGTTAGCAGGTTGCATCCAAAGGTTAGCAGGTTGCATCCAAAGGCATCCATAGGTTAGTGCTTATATGATAGACACTATTCTAGGTACCATCAACAGAACAATGATGCAAACAGACTAAAGCCTTTTGTCCTTTGCTTTTGTAAAATTCATATTCTATGGGGAAGACAGACACGTATTCTTATTGTTTATCAAAAAGAGCAACTTTAGCTAAAAATGTTATTTTCATGATTGCAGAAACAGGCATGGTACCTAAACATAAACATACTTCTAACCTCAGTAGTGGTGAAGAAATATAAAACTTAATTAAAAATTTATTAAATTAAAATTTTATTATTAATTAAAATTTTAATAATTTTTGCTTTTTTTTTTTTTNTATCAGCCTTTTTGTTTTATTCAGCCCTTCAACTGATTAGATGAGGCCCACCCACTTTAAGGAGGTCAATATGCTTTACTCAGGCTCTGGATTCAAATGTTAATCTCATTCAAAATCTTTTTAACAGACATATCCATAACGTTTGACCAAATATCTGAGCACTTCATGATCCAGTCATGTTGACACATATTAACCATCAGACACACCTTGCCTCACTCAGTTCTCACCACTGCCTATGATTCCTATTTTATAGCTGAAATATGGAGGATGATAGAGGTAAAATAGTTCTCTCACAGTCACTACAGGAGCTGAGAGTCATCCTCAGCACTCCCAGGAGCCAATGCTGGAGTTATTTCCCCTGCATACCACACGTCTTTCAACAAGAAAATTTCTGTTCTACAATGAAGGGCTATTAAGGAGAAGATGACAGGGACGTGTGTTCAGCAAGAACATATGTTTCAGGAAGATTAATTAGCAGGGAGTATGGAATGGATTTGAGCTGTGTCAAGGCCAGGAGACAGCTTGGAGACTAATGTTCATTCTAGAGCCTCACTTAACACCTCTAAGTCATTAACCATAGATGGATTTTCTTGTTGAGAATTTGAAGCATTATCCTAGAGTGCAATATTATATTAACTCTCTTCTTAATTTATTCACAAAATAGATTTTAAATGATTTTTCTTCTGTAGTAAATGTTCCTCTATTTCTATAGTGAGTTTTTAAAATTTGGCTTAGTTTTATTTATCACTTTCGCTTTTCTCTTCCAAACACTTATGTTTAAACATGTATTGCTGTTCACCTTTTGTACATTGGAAAGTTAACTAATCAATATGTAAGTCTATATTGGCATTTGCTATCAAAAAGCATTAGGGCACAGTGGGTGAGTCCAGAGCTGGACTCTGAAGCCAGACTGCCTGTACCTTGGACATGTTACATAACCTCTCCATAGCTCAGTTTCTTTATCTGTAAATGGATTTTTATAAGTGAATTTTTATATAAAAAGCACTTAGGACAGTGCCTGGAACATACTGAGGCATCCAAAGGTTAGCAGGTTGCATCCAAAGGTTAGCAGGTTGCATCCAAAGGCATCCATAGGTTAGTGCTTATATGATAGACACTATTCTAGGTACCATCAACAGAACAATGATGCAAACAGACTAAAGCCTTTTGTCCTTTGCTTTTGTAAAATTCATATTCTATGGGGAAGACAGACACGTATTCTTATTGTTTATCAAAAAGAGCAACTTTAGCTAAAAATGTTATTTTCATGATTGCAGAAACAGGCATGGTACCTAAACATAAACATACTTCTAACCTCAGTAGTGGTGAAGAAATATAAAACTT
The DNA here is from genome assembly GCA_006410735.1 of Raphicerus campestris. Lineage (NCBI taxonomy): Eukaryota > Metazoa > Chordata > Mammalia > Artiodactyla > Bovidae > Raphicerus > Raphicerus campestris. The sequence goes on along the minus strand of SJYW01003341.1, from coordinate 366,056 downwards.
AATTAAAAATTTATTAAATTAAAATTTTATTATTAATTAAAATTTTAATAATTTTTGCTTTTTTTTTTTTTGCTTTCCTCTTTGCTTGACAAAGAAGAAAAAATAAAGTTGGTAAGATTGTGGGGAAAATGATTTATGACACACTGTTGAGGGCCACGACTTTCCTGGTGGGCATCCGTGATTGCCTGTATTTCCATCATGTTCCATACCTCCTCCTTCTTGAACTCCTGCCATCTCTACTTTGAAGTACACATTCTGAAACCACCCCGTTACCCACCTCCGCCAGTGCAAACCACCCTCATTTCTTGTCTGGACAATTATAATACACACCTAACTGAATCCCTGCCTCCCATCATCCAGTCTCCACCTAGCAGCCAGTGACTGTAAATTAGCTGCTTCTGCTGCTGCTGCTAAGTCGCTTCAGTCGTGTCCAACTCTGTGCCACCCCATAGATGGCAGCCCACCAGGCTCCTCTGTCCCTGGGATTCTCCAGGCAAGAATACTGGAGTGGGTTGCCATTTCCTTCTCTGGACTTTCTTAGCAGGTCACCACAATCAGGTCCTCCTATTGTGCAAAAGGTTTCCAGGCCCAGGTAGAGCTCTCACGATCTGACTTCTGCCTGCCTTCCCCATGTCTTCCTGATACCCACTCCACTTTAGCCACCTCAGCTTTACAAGTCCTCAGATCTGCTCAGCTCAGTCCATCTAGCAGATCCTCCTATGTGCTGTTTCTGCCTGGAACAAGTCCCCCTAGAAGGTGGACTCCATTCAAATCTAATATCCTCTAGGATACCTCCTGACCATCACCTCTAAAATACAAGTCTGTCACTGTACTCATACCTTCTCTGTTTTTCTTAAAGTATTCATCACTCTCTGAAACCACTTCATGAGCTTAATTTCTCACTTGTGAATTGTCTGCCTCCTCCCATGGGTATAGGCTATATGTGGGCTGAGATCTTACCTGACTGGCTCACAGCTATATCCCCAGAGGCTGGCATGCCCAGGATTCTGTTTGCCCTTAATAAATTTTTGTACAAGTGAATGAGTAGCAAACCCTTAAACTCTTAATGTTCATTTATCCAGAAATTCTACTTGTGAGAGTTTACAGAAGCAGACAAGGAGATGCTAGAGGAATGGTTCATTGTGGCATCCTGTTAGTTCCAAACTGGAAACAATTTCTCAGTCCAACAGGAGGGGATTAATTTATAAACAGTCAATGCTGCATTCATATATTAAATACTCTACAGCTATTAAAATATACATGGTAAAATATTACTTGAAATTAGTATGGTGGAACTAGCCACAATATATTATTGACTTAAAAAAGTAGGTTATAAGACACAATGGACCATAACAATCCATTTAAAAAGTAGCAAATTTATTGTATGTTCAGAAAAACTTTGAAAGATATAAAGTTCACCAAAACTTGAAACATGGCTTTATCTGAGAGGTGGGATTATGGTTCACTTTAAACTTTTTTCTTTGTATTCCTCTGTATTTCTCAAAATTTCTATGATGAAAACATATCACATTTGTAACTTAAAATTTAATAAAATATATTATTGCTGCTAAGTCACTTCAGTGTCTGACTCTGTGTGACCCCATAGATGGCAGCCCACCAGGCTCCTCTGTCCCTGGGATTCTCAAGGCAAGAGCGCTGGAGTGGGTTGCCATTGCCTTCTCCAATGCATGAAAGGGAAAAGGGAAAGTGAATTCACTCAATCGGGTCTGACTCTTAGCGACCCCATGGACTGCAGCCTACCAGGCTCCTCCATCCATGGGATTTTCCAGGCAAGAATACTGGAGTGGGGTGCCACTGCCTTCTCCAAAATATGCTGTTGCCTTCTGTATTAAAGAGTTTATTTCTCAGAGTGATCTATGCAGGATCCACTGTCTTTTTTCTAATTTCTTTTACTGAACACTGAGTGCTATGTTTGCTTTGAGGTGGGTATTTAGATGGCGGGGTAAATCAGGCTGCTTAATAATGCATTGGCTTCAAAGGAGAAAGAGGCCTTTGGTGGTCAGCTGGGTCTTCTTCCCAACTAGAGAATGCTATGCAGCCTCAGATAGGCCGCTGAGATGACCAGCACGCTGCAGAACAGCACTGCTACTTTGTAAGCTCTCCAGGGCTCATATCCAGAGTTCTAAAGACTTTAGTATTGAGATTCACTGTCAGCCAGCTAAGATTTTGTTCAGGGTCATGTACTGAATATCTGATTGCCCTCCAGATTCATATGATGAAATCCTAACTCTCAAGTGATGGTGTTGGGAAGTGATTAGGACATGAGGGTGGGGCCATCATGAGCGGAATTAGTGCCTTGATAGAAGAAGTCCTAGAGAACTCCTTCACCCCTTTAGTCATGTGAGAACATGGTGAGAAGACAGCATCCTAGAACCAGGAAGTGGGCTCTCAACGGGCCATGCCTTTATCTAGGACTTTCCACCTTCCTGAACCAGGAGAAATAAATGTTTGCTGTTTAAGCTACCCAGTCTGCGGCATTTTTGCTACAGTATCCTGAACAGACTAAGATAGTGGTCTGGGGGCAAATGAATGGGTTGCTCTACACAATCCATTCTAAATCGGGAGCGTGAAAGTCCTCTATACAACAGTGAAGGAGCCAGACAGGAAGTCGACCTTTAACTAAGGCTAATTAAAAGAAATTCACAGAGTCTCCTGCTTTGTAGAGAGAGAAGAGGAAAAGAAGGCTGAATATAGGGAAGGTGGAAAAGGAGACACTTGTTCTCCAGAAATAAGAGAACAGAGATTATTTACCTTGATTTTAAACTCATCATGAATTCACCCAAGCAGACTGATCAACCCAGAGGGATGGTACGGGGAGGGAGGAGGGAGGGGGGTTTAGGATGGGGAACACGTGTATACCTGNAAATGCAGGATAAATCTATAAAAGTTGTGAAATGTGTGGCTGATGTGAATAAGATGAGACTATCTTATGAGATCACATTCTCAGGGTGGCATGGAGCAGTTTCATTAAAAATATGTAAATGTCTAAACTTTAGAAATTTTATATATGCTGTAGCATTATTTCTTGGGCACTTTTCTCCACATGGACTATAATATGAGTCCTTTTCTCAAAGAAAATATTAGTTTTGTAATAGGACTTACACTTGAAATCAAAATCTGCAGTTATGTATTGAAGTTTGTAAAATGTATTATTCTGTGCATATTATGATACAGTGAGAACCCAAAGTTCTCGATCTGAATTCAGTTTATGGGAGTATTTGGGCATCATTTGGGAGGCAATAACTGTCATAAAGAATCCATTGTTGTGAAGTGTAGAAATGAATGACATTTAAGTAAAAAGCAGAATGTGTTTCTCCTTGCTGTTCTGTTTCTAACAGAAACAAGGTAAGAACTGGAACTCTCTCTTATAATTAATTTCATGTGAAAATGCCCAACAATTGTAAGGGGGTGGATAAACAGTGGGTCACAAGTGAATTGAAAACAGCCTTGAAGGGCATAGTACTTAGAGCTGATATATAGCCACCGGATAGAAAAGTATGATTAACTTTAGAAACAGAAGTCTGCAATCAATTTCATCCTCTTTAGAGATGGTCTGAACTGATGGAAGAAAGTCTAGGAGAAAAAGAGAGCATAGATCTTCCAAGAAGTCTGGATGATGTAGGTGGAATCTTCTTCCTGTGGTGCCCTTGGAATACCAGGCTTCTCCTGTAAGGAGCCTCGGGGTGATAGAAGCTTTCCTTGGTGGCGGAAGTCTCCCCCTGGGGCAACTGCTGTCTGAAGACTGAGCATGCAAGGGCTCTGCTTGTTGACTTGGCATGGCCTGGCCATCTGCATTCCCTGCTAGGCAATTTTCCTTTCAGGATTCAGCTCACATGGCAGATGAAGACGCAGAAAACACACACACACACGCACACGCGCACATGCACACACACATGCACACATGCATGCACACATGCGCACACACACACATGTGCACACACACACAGCGTGCTTTGTTTCTCTCTTCTACAGAAGCTCTTCAGAGAACCCAGGCCTGTCTCTTGAGTCCTACCAGCAGATGTCTCTCCTGGGTCTAAAGGCCAGACTCCCACATGCTTTTGTCTGGAGCCAACTTGGGTCTTAATCCAATGTGACCCTCTCACCAGTTCTTGGTCAGAGGGTCAGTGCTTTGCACCTTGCATGCTATTCTGCTTTTAAAGACTCTTTCCTAAACAAGATCTTGCAAAATAAGATGTGTCTTGAAGTTATTTTTAAGTATGTCTAACTGAAAAAGTTTCCTTCATTTTCAAGGGACAATATAATGCAATAATTTCAGTCAGTTTTGCCACAAAAGATCAACAGAAGAACCATAAGCAGAAGACTTAGTTTCAAGAATTTCTGCTTTGTTACTCCAGGTATTTCTAAAATGTAAATCTGGTTAGGTGATTCCTCTTCTTGAAACCTTGTCCTGTCTCTTCATTGCCCAAAGTTTACATCAGAAGCTAATTAGCACTAATATTATAATATTAATAAGGTTTAATAATATCTAATGTAATAATGATGTAGGAATATCATTATATTATTTTTCCAGGTCTGAGATGCTTGTGATATTTGCCACCTTTTAAAAATTGTGATTTGTTAGAATTATATTTCTGATTCTATATAAATATTCACTATTCTATAAATGTTATGTTATTTTACAAATAAATGCAAATATTTCTTAAATAAAAACAATATTATTTAACATTTAATACTGTATAAGAAAATTGTATTATTTTTAGTGAAGTAGAATTCTCAATTGTATTCAGGCCCCACGAAACCTGGATCCACCCAGTTGATTCCTCAGCCACAATTCACTTACAGTAGATCCTGTGACTACAAGCATCTGGAAAAACTGAAAGTAGGAAAAAAGACAAAACCCAAAGGAAAGAAAGTTCCTCATTTATCTTATCTCTCAATGAGAGAGGAAATTGCTTTGAGTTTCTTGGGAGGATGCTTCAACCCAAAGTTTGTTTCCTTTGGAGGTTCTTAGGAATTGCTTTTTGAATGTGAGTGTCCAAACCATGAGCAGCCCTGGGGTTTCCACCTGTGTATATTTCAGACTCAGGTGTGTCACAGCCAAGGGGGCTTTCCGTTTTCCAATGGTCCTGCTTCACCCTCTTGCTACCCAGATCCTCCTGGAGAAAGTTGCCTATCATTGTCCCGCCCAAGCCAGCTTGGCTCCTCCAAGCCAGCCTGTGAACCAATTCTATGTGATGCTCAAAAAAGATAGATACCACACACAGGTTGAGAGATGAACAAATCCTAGACTATTGTGGTAAGTTCCTCTTGTTAGAAGTTTTAAAATCTTTCCATTCTATAATTGAGCCTCTATGAAATAAGAGAAGGAATCAGACAAATTTATATTATTACTCTTACCAGTAACTTTTTTCCTATATAGCCTCTCAGTCTGTGTTAAAATGTTTCCCACTAATGTAAAGCTTTGATAACCCAGAATGCTTTTATCTCCCCAAATGGTAAATTCAGCACAAAGGCATAACAAGAAGGCTTCCCTCAAAACTTAGAAAAACTTACTTTGTGTGAGATCATTCTTCTGAGAACGTCAACTTTCCCTAAGGAATAATTTGAACATAAGTGTCTATAATGTTTAATTTACCTAAGTGAAGCCTTAGGGGTGCCTGTGACTTTACTGCTGCTGCTGAGTCGCTTCAGTCGTGTCCGACTCTGTGCGACCCCAGAGACGGCAGCCCACCAGGCTCCCCCATCCCTGGGATTCTCCAGGCAAGAACTCTGGAGTGGGTTGCCATTTCCTTCTCCAATGCATGAAAGTGAAAAGTGAAAGTGAAGTCGCCCAGTCGTGTCTGACTCATAGCGACCCCATGACCGCAGCCCACCAGGCTCCTCCATCCAGGGGATTTTCCAGGCAAGAGTGCTGGAGTGGGTGCCTTCACCTTTACTAGTCTGTTGAAAATTGAGACCTGGTCGATTGCCTCTGTGGGGATCGGCTGTGTTAAAGTCTAGAAAATGAGAAGCTAAAGAGGTAGAACCTTCCAGAGTTTCTCTATCTCTATCAGAGAAGATGGCACTCTGTTTGGTCTTTAGTCATCAAGAATAGGGAGCTTGTGTGGCTAACTGGATGAGTAAATTGGATGGACTTATTACTAATTTCATGCTTATCAAGCTAACCTTCTGATTATAATCTTATTTCCCCTGTAGATTCTCCTACTGAGAAAGTGTTGACTATAGAAAGCCGGCAGTGAAGGTCTTTGGCAGTTATATTTTTATGATTAATTAGCAAATTGGCATTCTCCCAAGCTTGAGCACCGTGAGGCACAGAGGCCAAGTGGAAGTTCTAGAATTACAGACAGATCGTGGATGGCTGGTCGTGACCTCACTGGACTCTGTCTCCATGGTGGCAGGACCTGGCTGGCCACTGAACTCTGTAGCTGAGCTCTTTATCTCGTTTTCCCTAAGAGTATAAGAGTTAAATATCAGTTTAAGTCTGTTCAAATTATGGTTAGTTGGAGATCAGTCCATATTTATGTTCTAAATATTCTTTATTTATCCAATTCTTCAGTTTTCCGTGTAACAACTTCTTATTGATGACCCACTCCGTTCAGGCATGTTATTAGATAGGGTACCCTGATGCATACTGCACCATACTTCACTCCAGTTGGAAAACATGTATTTTAGATAATCATAATATGTTAAATTCTGCAATAAAGTTATAGGAAAAAAAGAAATGGTTAATTGTACACCTAGCAGTCAAAGAAGGCTTCCCTTAGGAGGGTAATATTTGTGCTGAATTGTAAAGGTTGGCCAGGGGTTTGGCAGGCAGATGGAATAATCAGAAAACTTCTAGCAAGAGTGAAGAACATTTTCAAACAAGTAGCTCAAGAACATCTTCAAACAAGAATGGAATGTGGGTGTGAATGCATGTGAGCTGGGGAATAGAAACGAGGAAGATGGTTGAAGCCGGAGAAACAGGCAGGTGTCAGGAGAAGGGCTTTGCATGTTGGCCTAAGGAATGTCTAGCTCTATCTTGTACATTAGAAGAAGAGTCCTTGAAATGCTCACCAGAGAATGTCATGGGTCATATCACATTTGTCTGATTATAGAGGATGATTTCACAGGCATGGGCCAGGTAGCAGGAAGACCAGTTGGGAGATGATTAAGAGTTAAGGGAAAAGTACCAAGTGAAAACTGATTTCAAAGAAAATTACAGCGGGAGAAGGGTCAGAGGGCTAGGATGAAGGGGAAGTCTAGCATGAGTCCCACATTTCTGACTTGAAATGATGGCAATACCTTCAACCCCAATAAGGAATAAAGGTGGAAAGGCAGGGAATTTGTGGGGAGGTGCAAGATGTGTTTGTATTTGTTGATGTGGACCTGTCTGTGTAGAGATATTCAGTTGGTGATTGGAAAGCATTTGGAGGTCAAGAGAGATATCTGGGCTGGAAAGAAAAGTTTCAGAATTAAAGAACAGGTAGTAATTGAAGGCATAGGAATAAATATGTCCAAGAAGATGTAAGAAGAGAGGAGAACAGAGCCAAAGGGAGGACTCTGTAGGACTTTATCATGTAAACAAGGAACGGAGGAGAGAGGGAAATGGAGAACAAGGGGCCAACTGGTGATTTGTTCTGGGATATTCTCACATTAAATTATCTTGATAGTTACCAGGACTATGCTTCTTTTTTTTTCTTTTTCTTCCTTCTCTCTCTTTCATCTCCTCTTCCAGAATCAGTTTTTATTTTTCCATTTCTTCTTCTTCCTTTTCATCCTCTCGTCTTTCTCCATCCTCCCATCCTCTCTCTTTCTCTTCCTCCTCTTTCTTTTTTCTTAAGTTTTGACTATTCCAAAATAAAATCTAGGGATAATGAAGAAACATTTTGCTTTCCTATAAAATCTTCCCTACCCAGTCTCAGAATCCTAATACAGACAAAGCATCATTTACTTTCTTTGCAGTTGCTACATAACAGCATTCATTCAGTTCCATGAATGATCCCACTGGAACTTCCTCAAATCCTATGAGAGAAGTGTTCTAGTAACTTCCATTTTAAAGAGGCCCAGACAGCTTCCATGTCTTGCCAAAACCCACACACCATATGTGTAGTTAGGATTCAGACCTGCGTCACACTTCCCTTCCCCCTTATTTACTCCTCTTGTCAGTTACATATCGTGATGTTCAGTCGCTTTGTACCTAGCACCTCTTTGAATCCTTCAAGTCTTAATTCCCATTAGCTTGAGAGAAAAAGTCCCTTTCCAAGTCCTTTTTCTGTGGCTTCAATAAAGGCGTGTTGGCTGCTGGGTCTGTTATGACTTTTCCTGTCTCCTGTCCACCAAATGGGCTTCACCTCAAATGGTGAAAAAAAAAAAAAATCTGCCTGCAGTGCTAGAGACCTGGGTTTGATCCTTGGTTTGGGAAGATCCCCTGGAGAAGGGAATGGCTACCCACTCCAGTATTCTTGCCTGGAGAATCCCATGGCCAGAGGAGCCTCATGGGCTAAGTGGTTTTGGATTCCTCTCCTGATGGTCAATTTTGCCACCAAGTCAGGTGATCTCACCTTTGAATAATCATACTAGCAAACAGTTGCAGTTATTTTGTGTCAGGCATGTGGTAGCTCATTTTATCCAGCAACTCTACGGATCATCAGCGGGGCTTGCTGTACTCCTTGCATCTGAACTTGGCCCCAGCTGACCTTCCAGGACTCTGACATGCGGTCGACTCCCTTCCCTGCTGGGTCCATGGCTAAATCCCAGCTGGTCCCCCTCCTGCTGGCAGCTGAGATTTTCTCTGAGCCTGGGCCCTGCTGTCTGACCCCCAAGCATGTGGTCTCTATCCCATGGGACTTTTACCCCCGACTTCTACTGCTTTTGAAAATAAACACCCCCAAATCTGCCTTAACAAGTTGCTGACAGTGCGGCACATGGGGTATTAATGTGTCTCACTGTCATAAATAGAGTCATAAACAGAAACAGCCTCTTCTGGCCCAGACTGCCTGGGAGGCAGGACTGTCCCAGTAAACCTCTCATCCCAATTTTCTGGAGACAAACATTTCTGGACTAGTCGAACTTTCTTTTATTTGCTTGGTTTCTGTAGCTGTAATAAACTGGATAACCTCCCAGTCTGCTCATGGCCTGGGTGGAGTTGGTGAATAAGTCCCACCTCTGAACTCCCAGCTCTCTGTCTCTGGACCCGGAGTGTCCCATCTCAGAGAGAAATGGGATTTGCAGACCACAAGATTCATCAACAGGCTGCATCTTACTGTAACAACAGGTTTGCTCCACAGCCACAAGTGAAACTCCACAAATGAAGCCAACCAAGCTTGTGTCCACTTTCCCACACAGTAAAGCCAATCTACAGACACCTGGCTGTGGTGAAGGCAAGTGTGCTGTTTATTGCTGGGTGGGCTTCTGAGCTGGTGCTGGTGGTAAAGAACTCACCTGTCAATACAGGACGCAGAAGAGACGTGAGTTCGATCCCTGGGTCAGGGAGGCCCACTGGAGAAGGGAATGGCAAACCAATCTAGTAGCTTTGTCTGGAAAATCTCATGGACAGAGGAGCCTGGCAGGCTATGGTCCATGGGTTGACAAAGAGTTAGCACGATTGAAGTGACTTAGCACTCAGCACTTAGCCAAGCGAGAAGCTAGGGTCTTTTCAGAACTAGTTGCCCTGGACTCCTTGCTTGGGGCCCTGCAGTAAACGCGACAGTTTGCTTCATCACACCCGGATCCCGTAGATTTATTGCTTTATTGCATGTGGGCAAATGGACCCAAGGTGGGTTTGGTACAAATTTTGTGGAGGAAGTGGGGGAGTCCTGTTCTGGGAAGGCCCCATCGGATCCTGCTCTGTTATAAAACCACTGCAGGAGGAGTAGAATATACAATTCACATTTACTTTAAAGATTAAATGAAATATCAGCCTTCCTACTTGGTACAGACTGGATTTCTGGGGGTTTTTGTCACTGTCCTCTGAGGGCAGAGGTACTTTGGTGGAAAACTGTGACGCTCTGGCCTGGGATGTGGGTGAGTCGAGACGGTTCAATAACGCCTCCCCGCTCTCCTCCGTCTCTCTCCTCCCTTACTTGTCTTTCTTCCTCTCCCCTCCTTCTTCTGTCCCCCTCCTTTCTTCCCTTTTCCCTTCTTTTTCTCAGGCTCTAGTTCTTCTTTGTTTCTGTCAATGAAATGCTCTCCCTAGTGGGGACAGACTGTCACTGGCATTTCCCAAGAGTAACTGAGCTGGGGAATCTGTGTAACTGTCATAGACTCTTAGAATGCCGCTGCCTGTGCCGACCAGAGAAGTCCACCCCTTTGACATCTTAGGTGAGGAACGGAAAGTGACTCAATCAAGACGGAAGGAGGCAGAGCCAGACTGGACCCCAGGGCTCCAAGTCTTCTTGTCCCAAATTCTCAGCGACGTCGGGAGAATTGCCAACCAGGCTTTAAACTGAGGCACCAGATTTCATCAAGAGGTTGTGGGATTTGCAGATCATCTTGTTGCTTGTACTGTTGTAAGAACAAGATCACAGTGATGATTAGGAGGTGTCTGCTCCAGATTAGTAATAGAACAGCCCTTTTGGAAATGCAGGGTTGGAGGGTGCTCTTGCCAAACTGTAGTAACCAGTGCCCAGGAATCCAAATGCAGCCAAAACCAAGGCCAGCTGCTCCAGGGGATGGAACAATCTGTTCTTTCCCTGCCCATCTGGGAAGCTGGGCATGTCCTGAGACAGGCCACTGTCAGCGCAGCTGCTTCCCCAGAGGGAGGACCCTGGGAGCACCCCCACATTCCTGCACCCTTGCTCTCCTCGGCAGCTGGTTACATTATTCTTCCCAATGCCAATATGGGAGACTGATAATAGCACTCCTTTAAAATGATTATAAAACAATTGTATGGGTAAATGCAAATCTCTTCATTCAGACAGACTATGGCTACATGCTGCCACAGACCTAGAAGAATCCAAAAGATACGGACAAGCAAGACAATTTTGTGTCCCATCTCTTCCTCAACAGAAATGCCTGAGAATGACTCCAAGACAGTAGTTTTGTGAGAGGAGCTTGAAAGACACAAAACACAATCATGGTCCCTGTCTTCAAGGATTTGACTCTCTACTGGTGGATCCTATTCATTTCCTGTTTCTGCTTTAACAAATTCCTCCAGACTTAGCATCTTAAACAGCTCACTGTGTCATCTTACAGTTCTGGAAGTCAGAAGTCCAAAATGGAGCTCACTGAGCTGCGAACAAGCTGGTAGGTCTATCGTCTTTCCGGAGGCTCTGAGGGATATTCTGTTTTCTTGCTTTTTCTAGCTTCTGAAGGCCACCCACATTCCTTGGCTCATGGTCTCTTCTTCTGTCTTCAGAGACAGCAATGGCCAGTCAAGTGTTTCTCCCATCATCCCCTTTCTGGTTTTTCACCCTTCTGTCTCCCTTTGTGAGTTTTTCTTTTTAATTGAAGGATGATTTCTTTGCAATGTTGTTAGTTTCTGTTGTACAACAACATGGATCAGACATAAGTATACATATGTCCCATCCCTCTTGAATCTCCCTCCTACCCCCTCCTTATCCCACCCCTCGAGGTTGTCACAGAACACTGATGAGCTCCCTGTGTTATACCACAATACCCCACTAGCTATTTTACATATGCTAATATATATATATATTTTTCAATGCTACTCCCTCAATTCCTCCCACCGCCTTCTTCCCTGGATGTGTGCACAAGTCTNAGATTAGTAATAGAACAGCCCTTTTGGAAATGCAGGGTTGGAGGGTGCTCTTGCCAAACTGTAGTAACCAGTGCCCAGGAATCCAAATGCAGCCAAAACCAAGGCCAGCTGCTCCAGGGGATGGAACAATCTGTTCTTTCCCTGCCCATCTGGGAAGCTGGGCATGTCCTGAGACAGGCCACTGTCAGCGCAGCTGCTTCCCCAGAGGGAGGACCCTGGGAGCACCCCCACATTCCTGCACCCTTGCTCTCCTCGGCAGCTGGTTACATTATTCTTCCCAATGCCAATATGGGAGACTGATAATAGCACTCCTTTAAAATGATTATAAAACAATTGTATGGGTAAATGCAAATCTCTTCATTCAGACAGACTATGGCTACATGCTGCCACAGACCTAGAAGAATCCAAAAGATACGGACAAGCAAGACAATTTTGTGTCCCATCTCTTCCTCAACAGAAATGCCTGAGAATGACTCCAAGACAGTAGTTTTGTGAGAGGAGCTTGAAAGACACAAAACACAATCATGGTCCCTGTCTTCAAGGATTTGACTCTCTACTGGTGGATCCTATTCATTTCCTGTTTCTGCTTTAACAAATTCCTCCAGACTTAGCATCTTAAACAGCTCACTGTGTCATCTTACAGTTCTGGAAGTCAGAAGTCCAAAATGGAGCTCACTGAGCTGCGAACAAGCTGGTAGGTCTATCATCTTTCTGGAGGCTCTGAGGGATATTCTGTTTTCTTGCTTTTTCTAGCTTCTGAAGGCCACCCACATTCCTTGGCTCATGGTCTCTTCTTCCATCTTCAGAGACAGCAATGGCCAGTCAAGTGTTTCTCCCATCATCCCCTTTCTGGTTTTTCACCCTTCTGTCTCCCTTTGTGAGTTTTTCTTTTTAATTGAAGGATGATTTCTTTGCAATGTTGTTAGTTTCTGTTGTACAACAACATGGATCAGACATAAGTATACATATGTCCCATCCCTCTTGAATCTCCCTCCTACCCCCTCCTTATCCCACCCCTCGAGGTTGTCACAGAACACTGATGAGCTCCCTGTGTTATACCACAATACCCCACTAGCTATTTTACATATGCTAATATATATATATATTTTTCAATGCTACTCCCTCAATTCCTCCCACCGCCTTCTTCCCTGGATGTGTGCACAAGTCTTTTCTGTATGCCCTGCAAATAGGTTCATCAGTACCATTTTTCCCTCTGCCAATTTTAAGGCCACTTGTGATAATATTGGGCATATTTGAGTAATCCAGAGTAATCTCTTCATTTTAAAGCCATCTGATTAGCAAAGTTAATTCCCCCTTGCTATGTAACATAACCTAATTATAAGTTCTGGGGGTTAGGAAGTGGACATTTTTGAGAGGCCATTATGCTCACCGCAGATTTAGTCATATTCATAGGTAATCATGAGAGGCTTCCTTGGTAGCTCAGCTGGTAAAGAATCTGCCTGCAATGCAGGAGACCTGAGTTGTATCCCTGGGTTGGGAAGATCTCCTGGAGAAGAGAACGGCTAGCCACTCCACTGTGATTAGTGCACTGACTGGAGGAGAGAGGAGATAATTATGGGAGCTGATAAGAAGAGCAGCTAATCCAGTCTGAAAGGATGATGTGGTGGTGGGGGGAGCAATGAGGGGGTGTTTGTGGGAAAAGTGACATTTGAATTTAGATTTTTAGCTTGAGTGAGAGTCTAATCAAGAAAGAGGAAGAAACATTTTAAGAAAAGGGAGAAGGGTATACCAGAAGCAAGGATATGCCACATAACAGGGAATGAAACTATGGCTGGAGAGTAGGGTTTGGGGAAGAGAGTAGTAGAGACATAGGAGACTGGAAAAGTCATGCACTGGAAGGTTCTGTTGGGAAACACATGGCACTTTCAAAGAGGGTAATTAAAGAGCCTTTTAAAAATGTTTGAATGAGGGAGACTTTTGCAACGTTTGGGTTGGGTTAAGAGAAAGCAACAGGGAGTGATGAAGTACCCTAGGACGGGCAACAGCCAGAAGTGTCACCCTCCCTAGGCCTGAGGGCAATGAGTCACCGTGAGACGGTGGGGAGTTGTGACCCAGGGGGAGCTCCTCTGTGGGAGCTGTGGCCTTTGATAGAAAAACACAGCCATGTTCAACCACATCCTGGCAGGGAGAGGTCCAGAGGAGTACAAATTCTGACGTTCCCCCGCTTCCGACCTGCTGTTCTTGCCTTTCACCAATTAATCCAACCAGAAGCCAGGGGGTGGGGGAGTTTGGTGAACACTGTGTGTGAAATTTAGCCCCATGTGACTCAGAAGAAAGTGATTTTGGAGAGGAAATTGCAGGGACCAGACAGGAGGACCTTGAATGTTGCGAATAGAGAATCTGAATTTTATACTGAGAACCTAGGAAGTATTGCAAGTGGGTCAGTCCATGGCTGTTTGAGTCTTAGTATAGGTTCCCACACCCACATTACCTTCATCCCAGGGTAGAGATTTTATCTAGTCTCCTTTTCTTATCTTTACCCCATCTCTGAGAGCCTTGACAAGCTGATTGGCACACGTTGTTAGCCAAGATGTGAATGGCCAGCAAGGCCTTAATGTGCCACCTTCTTCAGACATGTTTAAACTCATTGGGAGCCTACAATCCCTGGATCAGTTAGTTATTGCCATGAAAATGTACTACAAATTACTTCCAAACTCTGGGACTTTAAATAATAAATATTTATTTAGCTCAGAAGTCTGTGGGTTGGTGATTTAGGCTGGAAAATTTCTCTGGTCTCACCTGGGCTTGCTTGTATATCTGGAGGTCGTGCAGTCTGTTGGCTGAATATCCACACCGCTGGCTGGTGGTCAAAGGGTTTCTGATGTAGCTCTCTGCACCGTGTTTCTCCCTCCAGGGGCCTAGCCTGGGCTGGTTCTGAGCAGAGTGGCCTAGGTACAGGAGCAGAATCAGAAACGTGCAGGCTCCTGACCAAGTTTCTGCTTGTGTGAGGACTGCCATCATTCTATCGGTCAAAGTGAGTCAGTGACTAAATAGACTCCACTTCTTGATGAGAGAAACTGCAGTCACGTGGCCGATGACATGGCCAGAAGAAGCAGTAAAGCACCGGTGCCGTTGTGGCAATTCATCTGCCAATCACTGTCGGGTGCCTATGCCCAGGCAACAGAGAATGATTTCTTTATCAAATTATGGATTTGTTTCTGGCCAGAATCTCCCACTGAACTGACAGCTCTGCAGAGCACAGCTGTGCCTCCAGTGGCTCTCACACACGTGCTCACAGCAAAGTTTCACTGAAGCCTGCAATGCAGGAGACGCGGGTATGGTCCCTGGGCTGGGAAGATCCCTTGGAGAAGGAAACAGCAACCCACTCCAGTATTCTTGCCTGGAGAATCCCATGGACAGAGGAGCTTGGTGGGCTACAGTCCATGGGGTTGCAATGAGTCAGACACGACTGAGCGACCGAGCATGCGTGCACACCTGCACGTTTAGACCTGCTGTATTGCTGTTTCACTTTCTCTTCTTCAGGTTTTGATAAAGTGAGGTGAATCTAGTCAAGGAAAAGCTGCCCCTCAGTGGAGGCGCGGTCTCACTTCATCACTGCCCACTAAGGGCAAGGAAGCTGGTTCAGTTGCACAGCTTGGACAGAAAAGTGAAAGTGTTTGTCGCTCAGTCGTGTCCAACTCTTCTCGACTCCATGGACTGGCGCCCACCAGCCTCCTCTGTCCATAGACTTCTCCAGGCAAGAAAACTGGAGTGGGTTGCCATTTCCTTCCTCAGGAGATCCTCCCAACCCAGGGATTGAACCTGTGTCCCCTGGATTGCAGGTGGATTCTTCATGGTCTGAGTCACCAGGAAAGCTCCCAGCTTGAACAGATGACATCACTAACTAAAGGATATGATACTTTTCTTATGGAATGGTGTCCCCTCTAAATTCATATGTGTTGAAATCCTAACCCCTAGTATGTCAGAATATGACTGCATTTAAAGATTACGGTTTTAAACAGGTAATAAAGCTAAAAAGAATTCATGTAGGTGGGCCCTATCTCAATATGACTGGTGTTCTTACAAAAAGAGCTTAGGACACAGACATACATGGAGAAAAGGCCACATGAAGACACAGGGAGAAGAAGCTGACTATCAGTCAAGGAGACCTCAGGAGAAACCCTGCAAATACTTGATCTTAGATTTCCAGCCTCCAGAATTGTGAGAAAATCGATTTCTATTAAGTCACATAGTCTAAGCTACCTTGTATGGCAGCTCTAACAAATTAATACACCCCTTTATTACAAGGGAACAGTTTATTTGGAGTGAGGTTTGTTTGGAGGGACTCTCCCAACCCCACTCCCGATATGAGTCAGAGGAATACAAGTTGACAGCCTGGAAGAGGCTTGCCCACAGATGAAGTGCCAAGTGTTGCATGTACGGGAAACGCATGGGATCCCTTCAGCATGGCCCGTTGCAGGCTGAAGACAGACAGTGCTGGCTGGTCCTTTCATGTGGCCTTTCCCGGAGCTTTGCAAGCAGTTCTAACTTGTTCTTTGTAGGCTGATGCTAAATTCAATTCATTAGCAAGTTTCCCAGTGGCCTAATTTTATTGGTTCCTCAGGAGTTCCTCTCTTGCTTTTCAGGCCTCTAGTCATCTAAAATGTGGTGTCTTCAGCAAATTCACCCCTCTCATTATGTGTGATCCCTCTTCTAGGCCATTTAGCCCTTCTCGCAGCTCCTAATAAACAAATACTGATTCTAAGACCCAAAACCCAAGAGGCCATACATTTAATTGCTTTCCATGCTGAGCAAGAATCATTTATTAGCGCTGTGCAAAGCGCAGTGTTTGAAAACTCCAAACCACATGAAACGCCGCAAGTTCTGAGCCAGAGCCTAACGGAGAAGCAGCCAAGTCTCATCTGAACTTTGTTAGGCTTCATGACCTTTCACAAAACCTCAAAGCAAACATAATTCAGGCCCTGGGTAGGCTCAGACTCTGAGCTGAGTCCTGTCATTTGTTTGGTTTTGTAGCAGCTGCTTGTATCACAAATCCGCACTTCTGGTTTAAAAAAAAAAAAAAAATCCCCACGATGGCTTCAACCCAGGGTGATGTTCTGCTTTGTTTTTGTTTTGTAACATGTCTATTAACTGTGAAATTCAAAACTCCTTTGGAAAGCTAGCTCCACTTGTGGGTTTAGGATTGCCAGGTAAATCGGGACCAAGTGATTTAAGTGGAATTCGGTGAGAAATCAACTGTGAATCTGATTGGAATAGCTGGGAGAGGGGAATAGCTGAGGGTAGGAGCTGGAGGCCAGAAGGGGATAGCTCTGTTTTGCTTTAAAAAAGGAAGGTTTGGTGCTCAGGGATTGTCTGGACACAGCGTGTGCGTGGTACAAGTGTGTCACTGGCCTCTTCAACTTATGTCATCTGTAGTTTTCTGCTTGTCCTGAACTTCATTCAGAGCCCCGACAAGAGCTTTGCAGACATTTATACAGACATTTATATATCACCATGTGTCCGTCTGGGCCTGCTGGACCGCTGCCTGACTGAGTTAGGCTGGCTTGACAGGGAACACTACGATGAGAAGGAGGCCAGCCTGGGGCTTTTCTTGCTGCGACTGGATGAGAAAGGGCAGGGACGTGGCAGACAGGAAGGGTTTGTACTCTGAGTCAGACGTGTCCACTGGGTTGGCAAACAGGATAATAGAAGTTTGGTCGTATGTACTACATCCGCTCACTGGAGATTATGCTGGTAGCCTAGACAGAGAGGTGAGCAGAAGGAACACGGGGACTTCCTTAGGCAAGTGGAACCATGCTGCAGACTGGCATTTTAGCAGTCAGCCCAGCTTGGCCTGGTAGCAGATGGCTGCCCCAGCTACAGGGCTGGAGTTGGGGGCCAGGATTCTGATCAGCTCGGGTTAAAAGTTAATTTGGGTGGGAGGGGAGGGTAAAGGTGGTGATGGGACAAGAGTGGATTCATACAGAATGCGGATGGGAACTGAGTTCTAACAGATGCGCCCTCTGTTAAACTGAGTTTCAAAATCAGGTAAACTGTGGCTGGACTTGTCTATGAGTTAGACTAGAATGACGTAACACACTGCTTTTTTCCTTTCTTCTTCCTTTCCCTACTCTACTCTGCTGCAGGTAGAGCTGGAAAGGGCTCAGAGAAGTGGAAGGAGATGAGGTCATAGAAGGAGGGGATCTAGATCGGGCGGGGCCTTGGAGGTCATCGGGAGAACTCGGGAAGGAAGAGGCTCCAACCTCATTGTCTCTTCTTTGCTTCAGTGTTCCCAAGTCAAAGCGGGTCTCACAAGGAGCTTAAGCACTTTTTTGTACACTTCAGGGGGTATGCAAATCAAATTCAAATTATTTGCATTGGAATCTTTCTGTAAACCTTTGTAAAATTCTCAATGTAACCAAATTGCATTTGGTAAAGTTAATGGTTATATAATTTCATATCAGTCCTGCAGAAAGGAACGAAAGAGTAAAAAAATATTTCAATACTATTTCAACCCCACTGCTTTGGACTTCCATGTTGATCTCATAGATGTTTTATCTCTGCTTATGTACATAAATATTGTAATACAAATTATACCAAAATTGATGGATTTTATTGAAAAAAGATTTAGGATTAATCTTTGTTAACTGATCCTTTGATAATATTTCCATAAACCAGTTACATCATTTTTATTTTTGTTTGAATAAAAGGATTATCACTAGGATCAATTAAGTTTCTGGTTTGATTAATTTATTATGACTCAAATTTTACCTAGTTGTACATTCTGTGGTTATGAGTTTTCTTTGCAGAAGTGATTTCTACCAGTGTCATTCCTCAGGTCTAATTTATATGTATGTAAAGATTTGATTCTTCCATTCATTTTTGGCTAATAAGCATTCTAGATCATATGTAAACTTAGATACTGTTAGTTTGTTTTAAAAAACTATTTCTACAAAGTCTGTTTTCCACTTCCAATTTTTCAGTTTTTCATCTGTATACATTTTACCACATATAGTTAGTTTTATTTTCTGTTGATTATATTTTTCAATAACATTTGATAATAATTAGATAAACTGCTAGTTGTTAAGTTTTTATTGGCACAACAGGCAAAAAGCACGGTCTTAGGAGCTAGATGACAGCAAAGTCTAAAGTGGGGTTGAAGGCTTGCCCTTGGCCCATCTTACCTCTTACCAGCCTGCCACGCTGTCCAAACCCATTAAATCTTTGTTTGTATGCAGTCTGGCCTGTAAAGAAGATCTGTTTTTAGCTCTTTGACACAGGTGCCAATTTCACCTGTGGAGGCGGAGGGCCGCTGAGGAGGAAGTTCAGACAAACGACGGCTTCATCATGATGAAATTATTTCAGGACAAAGCAAAAAACTGCATATCCTTTTGATGATACATTTTGGCCCAAGATCATCATTCCCACATTCCAAAGTTGCTAATCTTCATCCCTTTAATTTATTGCAAAACTTTGTAAGAACTTAACAATGCGAGAAAGAGCCTTCTGTAAGCACTTTAAGGAAAAGTTTAAAATGTGCAGGGCTGGAGTAAAGTGAAGACTGGACTTAGAGATTATCATATTAAGTGAAGTCAGACAAAGATAGACATTTCACTTATGTGTGGAATCTAAAATAAATAATACAGATGAACTTATTCACTAAATAGAAATAGACTTGCAGACATAGGAAACAAACTAATGGTCGCCAAAGTGGGTAGCGGGGTGGGGTGTTGTTTAGTCACTAAGCTGTGTCCCTGAGGGAGAGGTAAATTAGGAGTTGGGGATTAACATATCACACTGCTGTATACAAAACAGGCAAACAAAAACCTACTGTATTTGATATCTTATAATATGCTATAATGGAAAATAATCTGAAAAGAATATATATGTATGCATAGATGTATGTATGCTATATATATGATATATGTATATATATGTGTGTATGATATCTACATATATGTGTGATATATGCATACATACATGTGCATGTATGATATATGATATACATATATGTGTATATATGATATATATGATATATGTATGTGTGTGCATGTATGATATATATGATATATACATATATGTGTGTGTATGATACATATATATGATATATGTATATATGTGTATATAATGTATATGCATGATACCTGAATCATTTTGCTGTACACTTGAAATAAAGACAACATTGTAAATTTGCTTTATTTACTATATAATTTTTTTAAAGGTAAAAAAACCAAAAAGACTGACATAAGTGCTGGAAACAGACTGTAATTTGTACTGAAGAGAATAGGTACGTGGGGCCAGAAGACCTGATTCCAGACCGAGTGTGTCTTCTTTCTAACTTGGGGGACCTAGGGCCATTTTCTTGGCCTCCTGAAGGCTCAGTTTTCTCAGCTACACAATCCTGAACATCTCATAGGGTGGCTATGAAGCAAACAAACGCTTACTGAGTGGTGCTCATGAACTTGGGAAGTGAAGTTTTCTTCTTCACAAAATATCTTGTCCTGTCCTGTCTCTTCTCCCCTCTTC
This sequence comes from Raphicerus campestris, assembly GCA_006410735.1. NCBI lineage: Eukaryota > Metazoa > Chordata > Mammalia > Artiodactyla > Bovidae > Raphicerus > Raphicerus campestris. Next base: position 345,886 of record SJYW01003341.1, on the reverse strand, counting down.
CATCTAATCCCTCTTCCTCCCACCCCTCCTCACCCTCCTTCTTTTGGCTGGCCACACTTAATAGATTTGGGGCAGGGGCTGGCTACACCAGAAAAATCAATTTATGATTTAGGGTGGGGTTGATATAGTATCAAGTATCAAGGGCTTCCCTGGTGGCTCAGTTGGTAAAGAATCTGCCTGCAATGCAGGAGACCTGGGTTGGGAAGCTCCCCTGGAGAAGGGAAAGGATACCCACTCCAGTATTCTGGCCTGAAGAATTCCTCCAGTCTATGGGGTTGCAAAGAGTCAGACATGACTGAGCAACTTTCACTTTGATATAGTATCAGTGGACCTAGAGGTTAACTTTATCCATGTGGGCAATCAATCAACCAATCATGCTTATGTAATGAAGCCTCAATACAATTCTGGACACAGACGCGTAGGTAAGCTTCCAAGAGTAGCAACACTCAGTAAGTACTGTCGTAGACCAATGCTAGAACTTCCCGTGGACGATGGCAAGGTCACATGTGGGACTCTCCTACACTCTTTGCACATGAGTTTGAGCAGGCTCTGGGAGATGGGGATGTACAGGGAAGCCTGACGTGCTGCAGTCCATGGGTTTGCAAAGTCGGGCACATGACTGAGCCACTGAACTGAACTGAACTAGACTGTCTGCCCTGGGGCTGCCCTGGTGGCTCATATAGTAAAGAATCTGCCTGCAATGCAGGAGATTCAGGTTTAGTCCCTGGGTCGAGAAGATCCCCTGGAGAAAGGAATGGCTACCCATGCCAGTATTCTTACCTGGAGAATTCCATGACCAGAGGAGCCTGGTGGGCTACAGTCCATGGGGTCGCAAAGAGTTGGATGCGACTGAGCGACTACCACTTTCTCAGACTCTGCCTGATGCAGCTCTTCCTGATGCAGCTGATTTTAAAGTATTCTTCCCTGTAATAAGTTCAACTATGGATGTAAGAGCTTTGATTGAGTTTGTGAATTTTCCTAGTGAATTTTGGAGTCTGAAGATGGTTTTGGGAAACCCTTGAACTCAGTTGTTTTCAGAAATGAGAATGATCTTATGCACTCTTCTCTCTAACTTTGTAGCTGGATCCTAACACCTTGCCTTTGGATTCAGCAGTCTTATTTAGCACTTACAGTTAGGAAGACTGGACCTCGAACCTCACAGTTTAGCTAACTCCAGGTACCATCCCCACTGTTTATTACTTCTTCCTCAAAATTCTGAAGAAAAAAGCCCCTGTGTATCATCTTTGTCATCTGTGGTGATTTTTGGAAGGAAAGAAAGAAAAGAAATATTTGTCCAGTACTTTTTTGCTTTGAGCTGTGGGTGAAATGCAGTTGAGATTGTGCAATTCAAATTCCTTCAGGGAGAAGTAAAGTTTGCCAAACATAAAGAAACATTTGCCCATGTTACTTCTATGGCTAATTCACTCCACAAGCGCTTGTGTTCAGGCATTGTTCTAATGCAGTGGGTGCTCTACTAAGTCCTGTCCTGCTCTTTGCAACCCCATACACCATAGCCCAGTCAGGCTTCTCTGTCCACGGAATTTTCCAGACAAGAATATTGGAGCAGGAATGCCATTTCCTACTGACATTTCTTGACCCAGGGATCAAACTTGCATCTCCTATACCTCCTGCATTGGCAGGAGGATTCTTTACTACTGTGTCAAACAATTTCTGTGTATTAACTCACTTGACATATTGACCACTGAAGCAGGCTTTATTATTGTTACTCTCATCATCACACAAGTGGGCAAGCTGGGCCCAGGGCAGTGAAATAACCTGATGAGTTCCCACGGCCAGCAAATAATTGAGACAGGCAGAAGCTCAGGTTCTAGAACTATTCTGGGGCCCCTTTGTTATTGAGGCTGTCGATTCAAGACATGAGTCTTACGTTAAAAGGAGCCCAGTCTAGTGGGGGAGAGAGACTTATAAGCAAAAAAATAGTTTTATCCTACAAGTTCTACAAGTGAGAGGAACAAATACAAATTGCTTCCACTGGAAAACAGGTTTTTAACTTTGCTCTCTTCCTTGTGCTTCATAACCAATCCATCTTCACATCTGTCAATTCTACCCTCCACTTCATCCCAAATTATCTGGAAGCAACTCTTTGTTGCAAAATTTTCTGAGACTGTAACTGTCCTTTAACTTTCTCTGCAATGTCTTTTGTTAAACAGAAATTTGAAATTTCAATTTAAAATAATTTCTCATATGACCCTACTATAAATCATAAAGACATTATATTTTCTTCCCAAAGTTTTAAAAATTGCTCTTCACATTTAGCTCTAAGGTACACCATTTGTTAGACTTGGAATTTACTTTTGTGCACTGCATGTACTAAGGATATAGTTTTATAATTTTTTTCCGTATCAGTAACCATTTGCTCAGCTCCAGTCTTCTGAAATCCAATATCTTGTAACAAGCATAATGGAAAAGAATCTTTATATGTATGTATGATGGTGTATATATATGATTCAGTGGCCACATTAAAATTATTTAAATACTCATCTGATTCCTAAAGTACTGACAAGTTGATTACAATATCTAATCAACCTTTGTATTTCTTTTCTGGCTAAGAGCCAGTGTAAGAGATGTGACCAAAATGTACCTTGTCGTAAACAGGGATGTCTAAAATACACATCGTATTTTCAATAATGGACTTACCTCACACGATGACCATCTCTGCCACATTACTTTTTAACACATGAGAGAGAAAATACTAGGAGTATTTTCTGTGTTGTCCAGTACATCATTATTGAACTAATAACGTTCCAAGTATGTTATTTATCACAGAAGTAATTAAAAGAAAAAGACCTCATATGCCCCTGAGGTCCTTGAAATCTAAAGGATGACTGAGTATCTTAATTGAGTGTCATAAAATTTTCCTCCCAGAAAGAGCCCTTAGAGATTATCTAATGCAACCCCCTCCTTTTACGTTAAAGAAAGTGTCAGAAGAGTAAATGATATGCATTAGACCATACAGCTGAGGCCTGGTTAGGTTCCCCTCGCCCTCAGCTTGTTAAAGAGCCCTGAATAAGTCTCAACTGTGACTAACCCGTCTCCACGCACCTCGCTTTACCTGAAGGAAGCATGGGATTTCCCGGGTTCTCTGCGAGTTTGCACACCTGTAGTCAGGGCCTACAAGTAGTCGCTGCCTCAGAGCGTGTGCTACATACAGCTTGTCCTTCCTCACGAACAAATTTGCAGGAACTGTTCTCCTATGTTCTGACTTGGTTCTCAAATTTGCACAGCTGGTTGACCAGACCACTGAACTTTGTTCTAGAAGATTCAAGCTTTTCAAAAGGAACTTTGCCCAGGCTAACCTGTTCATCAGTATTGTCTGATGGTTTTAATAATGGATGATCAAGACCTTTCCTGATCGAAACCTCAACTAGACCTGATAAATCATGTTCTATGCTGCAGTGCTAATGCGGGAACAGGTACCACGTCTGCAACTTTGTTGGATCCTATAGAGAGCCCCAAACCCATAGAACCCTTCTCTTCTTCCTTCATTTAACTGCCCAAACAGAGGAGCCTGGCAACAGAAGAGGTTCTTTAAGAATTTCCCTTGCCAGTCATCTGTGGTCTCATCTCTAGGTCTTCTACTTTGGAACTTTTTGGACAAAGGACCACAGACGTGGTGGCGGTCACCATTTCAGAAGGTAATTTCCTAATATGATTCCTAGGCATGATCTGATAACTTACCCCAAACCCTTATTGGGGTGTGGAGCTCAGCTCCTGAGTTCCAGTCCTGTAATTGGTGATGCCAAACTTCTGTTGTGTCCCATATGTTGCTGTGACTGTCCATTTTATAGGAAAACTTCTCCTCAATGCCCAAGTTCATGGTTTCGTCTGCTGTAAATAACTACAGAGGAGAAGAATCTAAGACAAATACAGTAAGGCTGCTTGTTTTGACCAAATTGGCAATTAATTAAGTCCATGTGGTTAGAAGTTGCAATCAACATTTGCAGCAAGAGCAGCATCTTCTGGATAAACAGAAGAAATGAAAAGAAACGGATGGGGAAAGGATCTGAGATGTCAGTGCAGAGGCTTCATGGCTGTGTATCCAGGGACTCATATTTATTTCCAGGTGTATGCAAAAATCTCTCAAATGATAGGAGCTAACCAGCACTGATGTATGGAAGAGTAGGAAGAAAGCTTTAATTATGTCTATCCTCAAATTCGAGATGGAGATAGAAATCTCAGCACCTGGTGTGTTTCAGAGGGAGTGGGATGAAAGACCACCTCCATTCTATTCATGCGTGTGCCTTTCTAGAGAACCACATTTGCAGCAGGAATTCCTGTGAACATGAAAGAATCCCCAGGAGAGGATTTGTTTCCTGTAGCATGTGTTGCATAAGAGTAACATTGGGATAGAATTGAGCACAGAGGCTGGAAAGGCAAGGTAAGCATATTGAAGAGGAGCTATGCCAAAGCCAGATATGGCTGGCTATTTATGAGAGTGAGACCACCAATCCCTCTTCCCACTGCCTTCATTGGAGGCATTCTGCTAATTGTAGAGGCATCTCCTGGAAGAAATTTCTCTTTTTATTTATAATTCCAATTGTTTGAGAGACTGAGTACACACGTACACACACACACACACAGTGTCTCCTCTCATTACAGGGACGCTCATTCTCCTGGCCTCCACTTTGGAGCAGGGACGGTGCTCAGCCCTCCTGGTGAGCCCTGCTCATGCTGTTCAGTCCTGAATATTTATTGGAAGGACTGATGCTGAAGCTGAAACTCCAGTACTTTGACTACATGATGCAAAGAACTGACTCATTGGAAAAGACCCTGATGCTGGGAAAGATTGAAGGTGGAAGGAGAAGGGCATGACAGAGGATGAGATGGTTGGATGGCATCGCTGACTTGATGGACATGAGTTTGAGTGAACTCCGGGAGTTGTGATGGACAGGGAGCCTGGCATGCTGTGGTCCATGGAGTCGCGAAGAGTCGGACACTGAGCGCCTGGACTGACTGACTCGTGCTGTGGGGTGGCCTTGTGCCCTGTCCCCGTGGAGCGGCTGCTGCAAAGCAGTGCACAGTTCTTGGGGCCGGGACTTGTCTTTCTTTCATTTATTTTACTTCCTATATTCTTCCTTAAATGAAAAAAAAAATCTTGGCATATGGCCTATCTTAAAAAAAAGGCTGTTCTGGTTTCCATTTCTAAGAGAATTTTGGCAGCAAAAGTCACAGTGCTGGATATTTTACTGCATGTATCAATCAAACCCGGAGCATATGGAAACAGGCCTATCTAGATAAACTCTCAGAGCAATCACTGTTCACAAGAAGCCATTTCAAGGAAAAGGTTTTCCAACCCCAAGTAGAGCACAAAATAAGACGATAAGGAATGGACAAAAGGAATGACTCAGTGACCAAGAGCAATGGTACACTTTTCTAGTTCTTAAAAGTAACAGTGGCAGTCAGGTTTGATAAACCTGATTTTTTTTTAAAGTCAGGAATCCACTGTATGCAAGTCCAGACACCAAATTCAAACCATTTTAATTAAAAACAATGGGAATTTATTTTAAAGATTCTTGACTCTCTCTGGGAATCTAAGGAAGAGTTAAAGGCTTCAGCTACAGAAGGGGCCAGGATGCAGATGGGGCCCATTACAATCGGAGTCATGTCTCCTGGTGCTGTCTGCTTTTGTCCACGTGGCAGAAACAGTGGCAGGAGGGGCCCTCCTCCTCCTTTGAGAAGAGCCTGACTAACTCCTTCAGTCCCACCTTCAGATGTGCACTGTGGGACTTACTGGTGCAGTGCTCACCTCAGAACGACCAGCTGTAACAAGAGAGGCAGGACACTCGACTGGCCTCGCTGGTGTCAACCCCTGGGTCAATCCTCCGGTTGAGGGGGCCAGGGGTCATACTGCATGGAAGTTCCCACATTAAGCATGTGGCTTCAAAAAGAGCAGAAAATAGGTGTGATCAACACAGCCCAGCACTATTTGGAGAGCTGCCTTCCAGTGTGTTTTCCTTACAACTTTGCTGGCTATAGGAAAATAATATGTTTCTTCGACTCAGTATGGAATGGAACCCACATTTGTGTTTGTGCCTGGGGGATATTTTTGGCTCTAGGAGGTTAGGCTCACACTCTCCCCAGAGTGAGCTCTGATGGCACTAAATACAGGCCTCAGTAAGAACCAAATACAGACGAATGCTAGCCAACATCATGGTTTGAAGAGTATTGTGTTTCTTCTAATTAAAGGCTCTTAGGCAGCAGCTGGGTTGAGAAAATGCTCGAATCAAAGATCAGCATCTAGTAGCATGCTGATTTTCAGTGAACCGTGAGCTGGGATTCATTGCCACACACCTCTTCCTGTGACTTGTGAGAGTCATTGCCTTCTGCTGTTCCTGTCTTCACTAAAGTGCGGCCAACATGCTATGTTCTCAACACACTCCATTCCCCCTCTGACTCTCTGCAAACAAAGATGCCCCTGTTGGTATACCCGTTTGAAAGCTTCTGATTCCTAGCTTGAAGATTATGAGGGTGACTGGTTATTTCCAATTTGCTTGATTGTAGTAACACTCATTAAAATTATTGAAAGCAAGGCAATATTCCAATAATGTCAGCAGGAATATGGGTCAAGGTCTTTTATTCTATGGGAAGAATTTTCATTCACCTAATTACACAAGAATCCTTACAGCTATAGCAAGGTCGAAGTACGTTGAGAGTTCTCAACTACTTCTACTGCCTACATTCACAGGTAATACAGTCACATGTCTAAGGAGGAAGTGGACAACCAGAGGCATGTGAATCAACAAAGGAAAAAAGTCAACAAATGGCTTGAGAAAATACTGTGAAATATAAGAAATGGTAAATGGTTCATTAAAGATAAAAAGAAAAAATTTGTGTAAGATTAAAAACAGTTAACTAAAGGGATCCAAAGTAAATCTTTGAAAGCATCTGTTTTGTGTTCTCAATAAAATTCTCAAAAATGTGTCCTTTATCAAACAAAAGAGGAAGGAGAAGATGATAAGACAATAGACCAAGATGAAAAGAGAGCTGCGTAGGCTGTAGGAAGAGATTTAAAAAGCTCAATAAGATAAAGGAAGTAAAGAAATTTAGATGCTTCATACATTTCTAAGTTGCTATCATAGTTAAACAGTTGTAAAGGATCTTCTTTATAGTGTTCTATGACCATTTGTATTTTAAAACAAAAATATGTCATCATTATTTAAAAAGTGTCCAGTGTGATTTAAATGGCTTAATTATTTCTGTGATGGCCATTGTCTACTTTAAAAAATACTTGAACAAACTCATCTTTAACTGGTGGAAATTTAAAATAGTTCCACACATTTTCAGTTCACTTTTCTCTTTTCTATAGGATTTATAGCAATATAATGTATGGATTTTCTCAGTTAATCTTCATATTTTTAATACTACAAATATGAATATACATTTAAACTTAAACTTAAAAATTTTTCTATAACCACACACTCTGAAAGTTACACAAATATTTTCTAGTTTCAGCTGTCATTAAGTTGTTGATTTCCAACAGATCAAAATAATATAAGTGTATCACACATTTTGATAGTTATTAACCATATGAAGTATGATTTTATTTGGAATGCAGTTTTAATGAGATGGTTAGTCAGTTCATATGATCATGAATGAATGTTACTTATTGTTAGAATGATAAATAATTCAGCATCCATTCCATTTGTTATTTGTATAGATGAAAATGAGGAAAATTTTTGTTTGCATCAATAAGAATAGAAGAATTTTTGTTATACCAATATCATGTATGCTTTCAATCTCTTCTCTTTTGTACACCAAAAGGTCACATAACTACAAAAAATAAAAGTTATTTGAATTATATAGCATCTGATAAATCCATAACATCTTCTCATAAATTTGTTGACGACAAAGAATCAGAGGCCAAATGACAGGCAGCGTGATGTGCTACCCAGTCAAGTGCTTTCCTTTATCGACGTCTACACCAGTATCTCAGACTCTTGCCTTGTCTGTCTCCTTGGAGGTTTTTAAATTCTAGTCCAATTCGCCTGTTTCAGTTATTACTGAGTAACTTCCTTGAAACTCAGAGACGTAAAACAATCACTTTGTTTTGTTTACAGATTCCATGGGTCAGGAATTTGGTCAGGGTTCAGTAAGGTCTTATTTCTCTTCCATAATGGCTGGGATTTCAGATGGGAAGAATCAAAGATCAAAGGTTTGAATGAGTCGAAGGCTTGGGATTGGAATTATCTGGGAGTTCCTTCGCTTCCATGTCCAGGGTTGGGTTGGATGACTGAAGTATGAGCTCCGCTGAAAATGTCCATCAGAGGCTCACACACAGCCTTTCCATGTGGCTTGGGCTACAGTATGCTTGTGAGTGCTTAGGCTACAACGTGCTACAAAACATGCTGCTCGGGCCCGAGCAGCGAGACTTCTTACAGGACTGAGGGCCAGAGCACGTATTCCAGCAAACAAAACACAAGGTGCTTTGCCTTTTATGACCTCCCACTGGAAGTCGTCGCTTCTACTGGACTCTGGTGGTCAAAGCTGTCGTAATCTACCCCAGATCTAGGAGGAGATGAAGACTCCACCTCTTTATGGAAGAAATGCTGATGAACTTGTAGTCATTTAAAAAGACTGTCATGACACCTTATTAAGATTTGGAAGAGTGAGAGATTTGTTTCTTTTCTAAAGTAGGAGAAAGGCAATTATGAAAAGAAAAAGAACCTCATGATATCTTGACTGTATGTCTTTTCCTAGGTAGATCAATTTTAGGAAAATTTACATGTAGAAGCTGAGCTTCTGGAAACTAGTTCTGTTAAAACCATTCATCTCTCATATATATATATAATATACTGAAAAGTGTTTCCATACAACCAAGGTTATGTGCACATTAGTTTGACTATCACTACAGCAGTTTTGACAAACCTGATTTGGATGTACCTTAGTGTAATTTTTAAATTATGCAAACATTTCACTATCAAATGTACAGCAACAACAAAAACACAAAAATTTCTTTAAAATAAAAGAAGAAAGAAGCCTGGTATTGAATATCTGTTTTGCAATACTAAAAACTAGAGGACAGTGTAACATGGAATACAGGACTTGAAATGGTTGAGATTTAAGCATTCTGTATTCAGCAAATTGTCACATATGAAAGAAATTCCAAGATAAAAAAGAGCACGGAAAATAAATCACCTATGTATCTTCCAGGAAGAAACAGTCAAAAACATTAACTGAAGATATGCTTGAGATAATCAACTGAGTATAAGAATAAAATCTCAAGAATGGGTAAATTAGGAATGATAGCTTTGGGGGTGGATGCATAGCTTTTGAATCTTCTTGAATCCCCACATAAAAATAGACAGAGTATGTAGATAGAAAAGCAAAGTCATGGAAATAATTTACAGAAAAACTAAGTGACAACATATCTCTAAAAATCAAATATAAACGAGAGGGTTACAGGCAGGAAGGCTAGGGGTCTCCAAACGGAGGAATTAGGCTGCAAGTGTCAAAATTTTTTTTTCTCTCTCTTAATTGGCAGGAGAAAACAAACTACAAGTGTCAGATGCTTTTTTTCTGCTTCTCTATGAGATAGCATATTCAAAAGCAGAGGCATTACTTTGCTGACTAAGGTCCGTCTAGTCAAGGCTATGGTTTTTCCTGTGATCATGTATGGATGTGAGAGTTGGACTGTGAAGAAGGCTGAGTGCCGAAGAATTGATGCTTTTCAACTGTTGTATTGGAAGAGACTCTTGAGAGTCCCTTGGACTGCAAGGAGATCCAACCAGTCCATTCTAAAGATCAGCCCTGGGTGTTCTTTGGAAGAAATGATTCTAAAGCTGAAACTCCAGTACTTTCGCCACCTCATGTGAAGAGCTGACTCATTGGAAAAGACTGATGCTGGGAGGGATTGGGGGCAGGAGGAGAAGGGGGCGACCAAGGATGAGATGGCTGGATGGCATCACAGACTCGATGGACGTGAGTCTGAGTGAACTCAGGGAGTTGGTGATGGACAGGGAGGCCTGGCGTGCTGCGATTCATGGGGTTGCAGAGTCAGACACGACTGAGTGACTGAACTGAACTGAATAGGAATAAAACTCCTTGCTAAAAACTAGCAAGGGGGCACTCTTTCTTCCCTCTTCTGATGTCTATGTCAGAAGCTTTCTCTTTTTCTTTTATACTTTAATAAAACTTTATTACACAGAAGCTCTGANCTGAACTGAATAGGAATAAAACTCCTTGCTAAAAACTAGCAAGGGGGCACTCTTTCTTCCCTCTTCTGATGTCTATGTCAGAAGCTTTCTCTTTTTCTTTTATACTTTAATAAAACTTTATTACACAGAAGCTCTGAGTGATCAAGCCTCATCACTGGCCCCGGATGGAATTCTTCTCCTCTGAAGGCCAAGAATCCCGATATCTTTCATAGCTCAGTGACAACCTTTCATAAGTAAGTGATAATAAACCGTCACAGCCACATCTGTGTTAGAGAGCAAAGGGATCTATCTGTGAGTGGGAGAACACATAGCCCAAGTCATTCACAGAGAGGGCAGTACAGCTGATTTGAGAAACCAGATGAAAGTGGAGAGACTTTTTGCCACCATGGGAAAGGATGGGTAGGAGGGGCTCACGCGTCGCTGCATGCCAAGTTGTTTCAGTCTTGTCCGACTCTGTGTGACCCTATGGACTGTAGCCCACCAGGCTGCTCCGTCCATGGGATTCTCTAGGCAAGATTACTGGACTGGGTTGCCATGCCTTCCTCCAGGGGGTCTTGCTGACCCAGGGATGGAACCCAGGTCTCATGTCTCCTGCACTGGCAGGCAGGTTCTTTACCACCAGCACCACTTGGGAAGCCTGCTGTAAGCCTAAAGTGCCTGAAGCAGGGTGCCTCATGGAACCTCAAAACAGACCCCCCTGGACTCCTTTTTAGGCTACGTCTCCACACCAAGGACACACTGTAGTGGAGAGAAATGCAATAGAGCAATAGAGAATAGAAGCAATAGAGCCAGGAGGGTTTAGGAAATGAGCCACCATATTTTAAAATACTATATAAAAATAATAGAAGTGCTTGCTTTGTGCAGCTAAAAGAAATCTCTGAACCAAGCCTCCTTCTAGAAGTTCAGGAAAACTAAATTCACGTGGAAATGAGCAATAGAAAAGTACTGAGGCCAAATGCTATGTAAAATTATTATAGGAAAAAAAAGAGATTAAAAAGTAGAATAACATCCCACAGACAAAGAAAGCATGCCAGAAAGACATGTTCCACAAACAGATAAAACTGTAATGAGCTATTTCAAAACAAACTAAAAGGATAAAGAAAGTGCTACAGGCATGAAAGAATGACATTAATAAGAATTAGAGAACCTAAACAAAGAGATGACAGACTCACCAAAGAATTAAAAATATAGGAAAAAATCCTTTTAGAAATGACTAAGCGAAAAGAAAAACACGAATGAATAAACACAACAGATGTCTAAGGTGAAAAAAACCTGAAAAGGAGGGAACATGAAAATCAAGAGGAAGAAAGAGATAAAAAACAAAAGGGTGAAAGAAAGCAGCAAATACTAAAGTCAGGAAAAGGGGATCTAAAATATTAATAGCAGATGTCTCTAATGAAGGGAAGAGAAGGAAAGGAAGAGAAAAATAAAGAAGTTATAGTTTAAGGATATTTTGCTGAAATAAAATGATGTTTTAAATAACACATTGAAAGAATATATTTTATTCTTAAGACGAGGGGACTGTAAAGACATATTCTAATGGAATTATTAAAAATTTCAGACAAGAAAAAATCCTTTCAGAATCTAGACCAAAATAGTAAGTAACTTACAAGGGAAATGAAACTAGATTATCATTGGACTTTTTGACATTAACACTTAGGTCAGAATAAATGAAGTAACATATTTAAGATAGTCAAGGAAAGAAATACAAGCCAAGAATTTTATGTCTAAAAAAATTGGCTTTCAAATATAAAGAATACAGAAATTGTTATCAGCATTCAAGAGCTCAGGAAATGTTGTTCCCATGAGATTTTACTAAGGAATCTACAAGAAAACAAGTGTCAGACAAGCAATATGACTAGTGAGACTTCAACCTAAAGACCCGTAGTAAATATTAAACACTTATTTACTTACAGATATAAGACTAAATGAGGTTTAAAAGGAAGAAATAATACTACACAATGGCAAGATGATATAAGAATACAGATAATTCAATCATCCAATCATTTACAATGTGGAGGAGAAGAGGCAAACACATGCAAACAGAAATTCTTAACTGTTTTCAGGAATTAAGATTGGTGACGGTAATATCATGTTGTGGCTTCCTTGGTGGCTCAGACAGTAAAGAATCTGCCTAAAATGCAGGAGACCCGGGTTGGATCCCTGAGTTAGGAAGATCCCCTGGAGAAGGGAATGGCTACTCACTCCAGTATTTTTGCATGTTGTTATTCTAAGACTGTTGTATGTGAAGAGTGGGTAAAGCAAATGAGTAACTGTGGGATATTCTATAATCCTTTGTGTTTTTGAGAACTAGAATTGTTAGAATGGAGTAAAGGAAATACAGATATCATATAGAAGAGGTTAAGCAAAAGTCTCACGGTTTTAAATTTGAATGATAAATATCAGTATGTTCTTTAAATGCATTTTAATATATGCAAAATATACACATATTGCTGTTGTTCAGGCACTAAGTTGTTTCTGACTCTTTGTGACCCCATGAACTGCAGCACACCAGGCTTCCCTGTCCTCCACTATCTCCCTGAGTTTGCTCAAATTCATGTCCATTGAGTCAGTGATGCCATCCAAACATCTTATCCTTTGTCTCCCCTTTCTCTTCTTGCCCTCAACCTTCAGCATCAGGGTCTTTTCCAATGAACCTGCCCTTCGCATCAGGGGGCCGCCAAAGTATTGGAGTTTCAGCTTCAGCATCAGTCCTTTCAATGAATATTCAGGGTTGATTTCCTTTAGGATTGCCTGGTTGCATCTACTTGTTGTCCAAGGGACTTGCAAGAGTCTTCTTCAGCATCACAGTTTGAAAGCATCAATTCTTTTTTGCTCAGCCTTCTTTAAGGTCCAACTCTCACATCTGTACATTACTGGAAAACCATAGCTTTGACTATATGGACACTTCTTGGGAAAGTGATGTCTCTGCTTTTTAATAAATTATCTAGGTTTGTCATAGCTTTTCTTCCAAGGAGCAAGCGTTTTTTAACTTCATGGCTGCAGTCACCATCTGCAGTGAATGGGAGCCCAAGAAAATAAAATGTCACTGTTTCCACTTTTTCCTCATCTATTTGCTATGAAGTGATGGGACCAGATGCCATGTTCTTAGTTTTTTGAATATTGAGTTTCAAGCCAGCTTTTTCACTCTTCTCTTTCACCTTTATCAAGAGGCTCTTTTATTCCTCTTCATTTTCTGCCATTAAAGTGGTATAATCTGCTTGTCTGAGGTTTTTGGTATAATCATCCAGCCCAACATTTCATATGATGTACTCTACATATAAGTTAAACAAGCAGGGTGACAACATAAAGGCTTGATGTACTCCTATCCCGGTTTTGAACCAGTCCGTGTTTCCATGTCTGGTTCGAACTGTTGCTTCTTGTCCTGCGTACAGGTTTCTCAGGAGGTAGATAAGGTGGTCTGGTATTCCTGTCTCTAAGAATTTTCCAGTTTGTTGTGATCCACTCAGTCAAAGGCTTTAGCGTGGTCAATGAAGCAGAAGTAGATGTTTGAAATTCCCTTGCTTTTTCTATGATTCAACGGATGTTGGCAATTTGATCTCAGGTTCCTCTGCCTTTTCTAAACCAATCTTGTACGTCTGGAATTTCTCAGTTCACGTACTGATGAAGCCTAGTTTGAAGGATTTTGAGCATAATCTTGCTTGCATGTGAAATGAGTGCAATTGTATGGTAATTTGAACATTCTTTGGTATTGCCTTTATTTGGGATTGGGATGAATATACACATATAATTAAATATATGTTTTTTATATCATTCTAGATAGCAAAAAAAAAACTTGTCGAAAATTAGTAGAATTCTAGACAGCAAAAAAAAAAAACCTGTCGAAAATTAGTAGAATATAAAAATAACTTTCACAGTCAACTAGAAGAAAATCCTATTAGTCAAAATTAGAACATTTTGAGTTTTCTAAAAACCATTTTGCATGCATGAGTGTTAAGTCACTTCAGTTATGTCTGATTCTTTGTAACCCTATGGACAGTAGCCTACCAGGCTCCTCTGTCTATGGGATTAACCAGGCAAGAATAACTGAGTGGGTTGTCATGCTCTCCTCCAGGGAATCTTTCCGAGCAGAACCCACATCTCTTGTGTCTCCTGCAGTGGCAGGTGGGTTCTTTACCACTAGCGCCACCTGGGAAGCCCCCAAATCACTTTATTGAGATACAATTAGCATACAAAATTTAGTTTTATTAAAGATAAAAATTGTAGTAGATCAAAATGCATCTAATATTTCTAAATTCTTGGAATATTTTTGACACACCAATTGGTCACCTACTGAAGATGACAGGGAACCAGTTCATTAACTTGAAAACTAGGTGAATAAAAGAAAGGAATGAAGAGTTGACCTTGTATGAACTGCTTCTTTCTGTATCAGTTGTATTACAGAGTAATCAAACGGTGAATGAGGGCAAACGCCTTCTTATAAAATTATTTCCAGGTAATAAATGAAAAACAAAATGTTAGAATTTAATGTTACCGTACTTCAACCTATAATGCTGATCACAAATGGCTACTAACATCATAAGAGGATAAAATCAGACATTATATGATTCCAATTGTCTTACTAGAGGGATTGAACTTGCCTCTGGATCCAGCTGCTCATGTGCAGGAGTCACAACGGATGGAAAACATGTTGAACTGCACAATAAATGTGTGACCAGCAAAAACAGGCTGTGGGAAACTCCGTAATTTAAAATCTTTGGTTCTTTTTCCCATTAATCATAAGGAAAATAAAGAATGAAGGGAGAAAATGAAGTTAAAAAGACTTAAACGACAGATGGTGGTTAAGAAAAAAGGGTGTACAGTTGGGTGAGAAAAATCTTAAAGAAAATTATTATAATAAAAGTCTGGATGCAGTTATCTTTTGAAGGTGAGATTAGGGACTGGGACTGGAATGAAACACATGTAGAATTCTCTGGGGTATTTGATAAGATACTGTTTTAATCTTTGAGTCTTAAACATTGATTAAGTCATATGGACTACTGGAATTCTGTACCTCCTAATCTCCCTCAGCTATTTCTTTTCTACCCCTAACTCTGTCCTCTCTGGAAATCACCTGTGTATTCGCTCTACCTGTTTTGCTATGTTTGCTCTTTTTTTTTTTTTAATCTGCCACATGTAACCGAAATCACACGGTATTTGTCTTTCTCTTTCAGACTTATTTCACTTAGAATAGTACCCTCTGGGTCTATCCATGTTGCTGCATATGGTGTTATTTCATTCTTTTTAGTGGCTGAGTAACACCCATTCCAGTACTCTTGCCTGGAAAATCCCATGGACGGAGGAGTCTGGTGGGCTGCAGTCCATGGGGTCGCTAAGAATCGCACACAGCTGAGCGACTTCCCTTTCCCTTTTCCCTTTCATGCATTGGAGAAGGAAATGGCAACCCACTCCAGGGTTCTTGCCTGCAGGACCTCAGGGACAGGGGAGCCTGGTGGGCTGCCGTCTATGGGGTCGCACAGAGTCGGACACAACTGAAGCGACTTAGCAGCAACATTTCACTGTGGGCTTCCCTGGTGGTTCAGTGGGAAAGAAACTTCCTACAAATGCAGGAGATGCGAGTTTGATCCTTGGGTCAGGAAGATCCCCTGGAGAAGCAAACGGCAACCCACTCCAGTAATTCTTGCCCGGGAAATCCCTTGGACAGAGGAGACCAGCAGGCTACAGTCCATGGTGTTGCAAAAGAGTTGGGCATGACTTAGTGCCTAAACAACAACATTTCATTGTAGTATATACATCTTCTTTATCCATTCATCTATTTGATGGGCACTTAAGTTGCTTTCATATTTTGTCTATTGTGAATGATGCAGTGAACATAGGGTGTGTATATCTCTTCTTTGGATAAATACCCAGACGTGGAATGATTGGATCATATGGTAGTTCTATTTTTAATTTTTTGCAGAATCCCTACACTGTTTCCCATAGCATCTGCACCACTTTACATCCCCACCAATAGTACATGAGGCTTCACTTTTCTCTACGTGCTTGCCAAAGCTTGTTATTTATTGTCTTTTTGATAATAGCCATTCTGACAGGTGTGAAGTGATAACTCACTGTGGTTTTGATTTGCATTTTCCTGACGATTAGTGATGAACATATTTTCATGTCCCTGTTGGCCATCTGAATGTTTTCTTTGGAAAAACATCTATTCAGATCCTCTGACCATTTTTTAATCAGGTTGGCTTTTTTTTTCTAATGTTGAATTGTATGAGTTCCTTATATATTTCAGATATTAATCCTAAATGAGATGTGTTAATTGCAAGAATCTTCTCCCATTTAGTAAGTGGCCTTTTTTGTACTGTTGTTTCCTTTGCTGTGCAAAAGCTTTTAAGTTTAATGTTGTCCCATTTGTTTAATTTTGCTTTTGTTTCCCTTGCCTGAGAAGAAATATCTGAAATACTAAGACTGATATCAAAGAGCTTAGTGCCTATGTTTTCTTCCAGAAGTGTTATGATTTCAGATCTTACATTTAAGTCTTTAATCCATTTTGGATTTATTTTTGTGCATAGTGTGAGAGAATAGTCAAGTTTGACTCTTTTGCATATTGCTGTCCAGTTTTTCCACAACCATTCATTGACGAGGCTTTCTTTTCCCACTGGACATGCTTGCCTCCTCTGCCATAGATTAACTGCACATATCCGTGTGTGTTCTGCTCTGGGCCCTCTGTTCTGCTGCACTGATCTGTGTGTCTGTTTCTGTGCCAGTATCATAATATACAGTGTGGGAAATACAGTCAGTAAGTACATAAAATCTTTGTATAGTGACATACCGGACATGAATTTGAGCAAACTTCAGAAGACAGTGAAAGGAAGCCTGGTATGCAGTAGTTCATGGGGTCGCAAACAGTTGAACATGACTTAAATAATAAATAGTTTGTAAATGTAACTGAAGGGGAGAAATAAGACAATGATAAACCAAAATTAATTCATTTAAGGTTATCTATTTTAGATAAAATTAACTTCAAAAACTTCAAATGGAACACAAATCATTTTATGTTGATAAGCTTTAAATAAACAAAAAAATATTACATTCACGAAGAGGTTTTGAACTTAACAATATTGAAATATAACCAAAAAACACGTGTAAAAATAAATCAGAAAAAAATTTATACGTACTATTAGAAATCACCAGAAAACACAATAATAATGAAAGAGTTTAATATACACTATTAGAAGTTGATGGATTAAGTAAACTAAACATAATTTTAAGTATTATTAAATATTTCATTAATAAAATATTATTAACTAATAATATACTTTTTACTAATATTATTAAAAGTTATCCATTTAATTTTGTGCCCTGCCATCAAAAAATACACCTATAGAGCATTTATGAAAAATGATCTTATTTCAGATCATAATGAAAACCCAATATATACCAAGTAGAAATAACTTTGCTGGGCTATATTCTTTATCTACAAGGCAACAAAATTAGAAACTAATGGCACACATTTTAAAAGACAAAAACAGAGGAAACTATACATTTGGGGAGAAAATTACTCTCCTAAATAGATCAATCAAATATTTGGAAATTAACAATAATGCAAACACTTTATAACAAAATTTGAAGGATTCAGCAAAAGCTGTATTCATACTCCCAATCACACACAAATTTTCCCCTCAGTCAAACAACTATTATTCAGGAGTCTTTTGGATGAAAGCAAGTCCAATTTGAACCAGCTGAAACTATGAGAGATCTTTATTGGTTCACAAATGGGAAGAATGGACATTGCTAGGGAGGGGTCAGTTGTCCCAGATTATCTCTGTATTTGTCCTGTCCTTGTTTCCACCTGTGTGTCAGCTTCATTCCTGCCTACTGCAGAGTGAATTTCTCCAGGAAGTGGCAAATGTTGCATCAAGTTTTCACCTTTCTCACCATAGAAGAAAGGCTCCCTTCAAGTCATTCCTACTTCTGTCCCAAACTCCCCTTAAACATTTTCTTTAGCTCCAACTTGAATAACCCTGAACAGGTCTCTGAGCTAGCCTGAGTCAGATTCCTGTCTTTTGGCCAATCTCAACCACGAGAGAAACAGGTTCATTCTAGCTCCTATTCAGAACACTTCTTGAGGGAAGTAGGAGCAGATATAAAGCTCTCCCAAAGAAGGTGGATGTTCTTTCAGAAAGAATAGAGAGCAGACTGGCCAATAGAAGTTCATGCTCACTATAAAGAAGAATGAAAAAATATTCAGCTTAAGAAGGTAATAAAAGAAAAATAATTTTTAAAAGCAAAAGAAAGAAAAATAAAAGAAATTTAAAAAGAAAAAATAGATAAGAAGGAAGTATGAGAAAAACATCTATTTCTGCTTTATTGACTAT
Organism: Raphicerus campestris; assembly: GCA_006410735.1. Taxonomy (NCBI): domain Eukaryota; kingdom Metazoa; phylum Chordata; class Mammalia; order Artiodactyla; family Bovidae; genus Raphicerus; species Raphicerus campestris. The sequence goes on along the minus strand of SJYW01003341.1, from coordinate 327,378 downwards.
GCTAAAGCCTTTGACTGTGTGTATCACAATAAACTGTGGAAAATTCTNTGGATGGAGAAGCCTGGTAGGCTACAGTCCACAGGGTCGCAAAGAGTCAGACACGACTGAGCAACTTCACTTCACTTAAAGTATAAAAGAGACCAAGAATGCTTCTGACATCGACATCAGAAGGGGACGGAAAGAGCGCCCCCTTGCTAGTAGCAACTAATCTGCTACTACTAACATTCGCATTGGAGAAGGAAATGGCAACCCACTCCAGACAGAGTAGCCTGGTGGGCTGCAGTCCATGGGGTCACAGAGAGTTGGACATGACTGAGTGACTGACTAACACACACACACACACACACACACACACACACACACACCCCTATTAGCAAGCTGCTAATCAGAGAAAGGAAACGCCTCCAAACTGAGAGAGTTGCACCAGGCCCCTCACCCACAACATGCATTTTGAGATACCATTGGCACAAGGTGAGTCATCCAGGCCTATAAAAAAATTGACAGGAATCTTAAAGAAAGACAGATTTCCAAGTAAATACATAGCTCATTAAAGAGCTTAAGAAAACATTTCCATAAGAAAAATGCTTTGGTTAGCTCAAGGTTTGAGATAAAGTTAAGTTCAGGGGGAACCAGGTGTCACCATGATAACACAGGATTAGAAGAAAACCTCCTTTTATTTTGTGTAGAGAAGGAAAAAAAAAAAGTCTGCCACTTGTAGTTTATTTCCTCCTACAATAAAATAAATAAATAAGTAAAATTTTTAAAAAAGAAGGAGACCTCTGGCCTNACACAGGATTAGAAGAAAACCTCCTTTTATTTTGTGTAGAGAAGGAAAAAAAAAAAAGTCTGCCACTTGTAGTTTATTTCCTCCTACAATAAAATAAATAAATAAGTAAAATTTTTAAAAAAGAAGGAGACCTCTGGCCTCCCCACAGAGGCTGTTAACATTCTCAGCAGCAGACGCTGTATTGTGTCCTGTCATGGCTGACCCAATGGACACAACCCTGAAGCAGCAGTAAAAGCCGCCACTTTCTTAGGCGGAGCTCCTGTATGTGTACCCCTCACGGTAGCCTCCGGCCAAGCAGATACCTGGTGATGAGCGTGCACAGTGCTGAAAGTGCTCTCAGCTGGTCCAAATCATTATTTAGGAAACGTGGGGTAGGAGCAAGAGGCTGTGGGGGAAGAGAGCCTGACCACGCCATCTTGGCTAACTTGCTCTTTCCAGTAAAAGCGTCTGCCTGGAATGCGGGAGACCTGGCTTTGATCCCTGGGTCAGGAAGATCCCCTGGAGAAGGAAATGGCAACCCACTCCATTACTCTTGCCTGGAGAATCCCACGGAGGGAGGAGCCTGGTAGGCTACAGTCCATGGGGTCACAAAGAGTCAGACGCGACTGAGGGACTTCACTTTCACTTTTCACTTTCTACAATACCTCACCATTCAAGCCCATCTGCCTTTGACTTCTTTCTCTCTGCCTACTCATCCTTTCATTCAAAGTTCCAGTATTATCTTTTCTGAACTGTCTCTAGTTTACCCTGAGTGCCAAAGAATTTGATTCAACGCCTGCTTAAGGTCTTTGTCCTGCTGCGGTTCAAGATGTTCATTTACTTATCCCATCTTCCTTTTGCACTGTGGACTCTTCACACATGGGACCTGACCTCCCTCATCGGTGTGTCCTCAGATGCCACAGTCAGCAGGCACTCAATAGTCTTAATAGAACCACCAAAGGATGAAGTACATGATCCTCAAATATGAACTCACATAAAGTAAAACTAGAGTGGTATAGTAAAGAATGCCATGTTTATCAGGCCACTTCATGGATGCAAATATAGAACACCCAAGACTTAATGCTGTAAGCGTCAGACCAGAAATAAATGAGTCAGTTTTCCTGATCGAGTTGTAGACTTTGAGAGTGCTGGGCTTTGAAAGTGATGGACTGTGGACTTTGAAAGCACCCTTCCCACACCCACGACCGCCACTCCTCCAGTCGCCTCCTCTGGCACATTCCTTCCCCTGCCCTTCACCAGGGCCCACCCACCAGCCTGAGCTGATGTCTGTGCCGNTCATGGATGCAAATATAGAACACCCAAGACTTAATGCTGTAAGCGTCAGACCAGAAATGAATGAGTCAGTTTTCCTGATCGAGTTGTAGACCTTGAGAGTGCTGGGCTTTGAAAGTGATGGACTGTGGACTTTGAAAGCACCCTTCCCACACCCACGACCGCCGCTCCTCCAGTCGCCTTCTCTGGCACATTCCTTCCCCTGCCCTTCACCAGGGCCCACCCACCAGCCTGAGCTGATGTCTGTGCCATGGGATTTGAGCCCCACATCGCTTTCATCCTCCTCCTGGACAAGGATGAGATCCTCTCGTTTTATCAGTCATTTGCCCTCTGTCAACAGGCCTGCTGCTAGAAGCCTGCCGTGGCTCACGTGGCTGTGGGGGGCATGTCCCAGTGGAGACTGAGGCCGTTTGGAGTGAGCAGAAGGCCCCCGCAGCCAGCAGGTGCCCAGAAGCCCCAGAGGAGAAGAAACAATCTAGACGCCTTCCCCTAAGAGGTGGTTTTACCAGAAGAAGGATGAATAGGCCGGAAACCATCCCGCCAGCAACCCTCCTCTTGTCAGCTCTGCACTGGACAGAACAAATGCGCTTTATCTGCAAGTCAGATTGGCTTCTGCAGGCCGATACATCATGCAGAGACAGAGTGACTCCCTCCCAAGGAGCGTCATCTTCTCCCTCTCGAGGTGCCCTGATCCCCTGGCGGCCTTCCTGCTGGCAACCAAACAAGTTCAAAAGGGCAGAGGGATAAGGCGGACGCTGCCTGTGTTCCCCTGACTAGATCATCCTGGAAGTCCAGGCTGGCCCTGGAGGCGGGTGTAGCGGCTTTAGGCTCTCTCTGGCATTGCTCAGCAAGGCCCAGCAGCCCAAGCCCAATGGGCTGGGAGTGGCTGACTTCCAAGTGCTTCTTTCCACCCACCCCACCTAGATGGCTCAGAATAAGCTGGAATTCCGCTCTGCTTAGTGTTGGGATGGCTTTTCATCTCTGGTGGGAGGATCAGGAGGACTGATCAAACCGTGTCTGCACTGATCATGGGTTTTACCCAGCACTGTTGGCGTTCCCATTGTATGACGGCAGAGTGGTCAGAAGAAGGTTAATTTTGAGCTTGAGTTCAAATTGGGAAAAGAAAGGGACCTAGGACATTTTGAGTTTCCTCTTGATGATTCTAACCACTTCCTCAGTGCTTAATTCCTAGAGTGTCTGTCCACGATTTAGGACAGAGCAAAGGAGACTGAGAGCAATGGGAAGGGAAGGATGAAAAAGGAGATGAGGAGAGATCAAAGGCATGTAGGAAGGTCAGGGGGATGGGACGGGTTGAGGTCATTTGGGCAGAAAGCTGGAGCAGAAGATACTATAAGAATTGGACGCCTGTCCTGCTGAACCCATTTTTTAAATTCTTTGCTCAAATCCTATTTCTTTCTGTCTCAAACACTGCACTGATTTGGGAAATGTGGCCTTATAACTGCCACATGAACAGCTGACCTTTATTCTTTTTTTAAAATTTTTATTTGTGTATTTAATTTTGGCTGTGCCAGGTCTTTGCTGCTGTGCAGTGCTTTCTCTCGTTGTGGCGAGTGGTGCCTGCTCTCTAATTTCAGTGTGAGGGCTTCTCATCANAATCCTATTTCTTTCTGTCTCAAACACTGCACTGATTTGGGAAATGTGGCCTTATAACTGTCACATGAACAGCTGACCTTTATTCTTTTTTTTAAATTTTTATTTGTGTATTTAATTTTGGCTGTGCCAGGTCTTTGCTGCTGTGCAGGGCTTTCTCTCATTGTGGCGAGTGGTGCCTGCTCTCTAATTTCAGTGTGAGGGCTTCTCATCGTGGTTGCTTTTCTTGTGGAGCAAGGGCTCCAGGGTGCTCGGGCTTCTGTGGTTGGGACACGTGGGCTCAGCAGTTGCTGCTCCGGGCTCTAGGGCACAGGCTCAGTAGTTCTGGTGCACGGGATAAGTTGCTCGATCAGTCATCTCCCTTTTGGGAGAGTCAGTGAGAGCGAGTGGAAAGAATGAAGTGTTCTAGACTCAACTCCCCCCTTAACAAGCTGTCTGACACGGTGCAAGTCATTTGACCTCTCTGGAGCTCAGTATCTTGAGCTGTAAGATGGTACATCAACTTATAAGATTTTTTTTTTCCCTAGCTTTAAAACTGTACAAAATTGGGTCCAGTCTTTTATCTGCTTACACTTAGCATACGGTGGTAGATCCCACTCTACGTCTTCAGCTGTGTCTTTCCCCTCTCCTTTCTTTATTTTCAGTATCCATGCCATCCTGAAGTAATCACAATCTTTCTCTCTCTTGATTCTGGTCTCTGAACATGCCATTCCATCTGCGTAGAATGCCTAATCTCATCTCCCCATCTCTAAACTCTTACTTTCCCTTTTCTCTACATCTTCTGGGAAGTCTCCTCTGGTCCTGCCCTGACTTTAGCTGAATTAGGTTTCCCATGTCTTCTTAAAGCCTCTATGTTTATCCACATGTCACTTTCTAGAGGATATTTTAATTGATCTTCCTTGATCTTATTGAAGGAGGATTTTTCATTGTAGACCTTATTTCTAGAGGATATTTTAATTGTAGACCTTGATCTTATTGAAGACATGAGCCATCTTTTATATTTATGTCCAGTTCTTGGACATATGGGCTTCCCTGGTGGCTCAGAGGTTAAAGCGTCTGCCTCCAATGCGGGAGACGCTGGTTCCATACCTGGGTTAGGAAGATCCCCTGGAGAAGGAAATGGCAATCCACTCCAGTATTCTTGCCTGGAGAATCCCATGGACGGAGAAGCCTAGTAGGTTACAGTCCACGGGGTCGCACAGAGTTGGACACGACTGAGCTACTTCACCTTCACCTTCCTTGGACATAACACAGTGAATGTAGAAGTGAGTCACTGAAGTTGACCTTAGACCTCTTGTCTGTATCTTTCTAATTTTTTTCTTAGGAATACATGGATGAAATATTTTCTTTAGAAAAAGAGGGCAGAAGGCAACAGGAATGGCAGAAAACGGGCAATAAAGCAAATGTATTTGGACTCCAGAGGCCTCTGGATTCTGTTAAAGAACAGTATACACTCTCGGACTAAGGATGTGATGCGGCTTGTTTCAAAGACTTGGAAAGCGTGGAGCTGACCTCAGTAGTGCGAGCCCCTTAGGGGAAAACATGAGATGTGAACTGAAGCTAAAATGCGGAGGGGTTAGAAGTGAGCAATAGAAGCTATCTAGGTAGTTTCTGAATCACTTTTCTTCTTTATCAACATCTTTATGACTCAGGCTCACACTCACCCTCATTCTTAACTACAGGAGCGTAAGGTCAGACCCTCATCTGAATCGTGGCTTTCCCACATTATCCCAGCAACAGTGAGAAACCAGGCTTTGGAGGAACCTGGGGGCGATTCCAACACATTACAAGAGAGTCAAAAGGGCACATGAATGTCATTACTTACCGAGCAAATGGGAGGCAGAAACTTTGGAAACACAGGCTCATTAAAGAAAAAGTGAAAAATGGAGAAACATAGCAAGAGAGGGAAAAAAACGAACCCGAAGTCTACGCGCCCCTCCCCAAAGACAATTATCAAAGAGTTTCATAGGTTTTATTAATTTCTTTTTCTCCATGCACATTTTACCCCCTTTGCTTTACTTTAAAATTAACTAAGTAATACTGTATATGCAACTTTCAAAACTTTTAAACTTAAGTAATAAAAGAATCTTCTTATTTTATGGATGCTGTAAATAAGACCTTTGGGTTGATTTTACTGTCTCAACATTTCTATTTTTTAAAAGTACTAAATAGACATATATCCAGAGCAAACAAGTAGAGACCAAACAAAAGTAAAGAAAAATTCAAGTTGTCATCAAATAAAATTCACAATAAACTTAGTAAACAGTGTGTGACCATTGTATAAGGATCTCCTTTTCTAGAATAAAACAAGCATTTCTAGAGTTAACTTGGGTAAGCTATAGGCTTGTGAAGTGGGAAGAAAAAACAAATTGTGGTTCCTGGCTTGTTTCTCCCCCAGAGAAGGGAGGAATTAACTGTTGTTCCTTTCTCTCTATGATCAGGCCAAATAGCCCCAAGGATCCAAATTACTATTGATTTCCAGTCTCTCAGGGTGAGCGAGATGGTCAGAGAGGCCCTGGGCCAGCCGGCAGTCATGGTCTCTTTTGCTGGGGGCGGTTCTAGGAGGTAGAGTCTCCTCAGACCTTCTGGAGCAGAGACCTGGTTCTCTCTTCTCTTCAGCCAGGAGCCAACTTCTCCCTTCAGCTGGGATGGTAGAGGCTCCCAAGTACTTCTTACCAGAGAATAGGCTATGGGTCGCAATGGAAGGAACTTCTACTTACTCAAAGGGATTTCCTCATGCTAACTGAGATGCCACGAAAGAAAGCTTCATTCAGGTAAATGCCTCTGAAAGGATTAACAGGTGTACGGTTCGGTTCAGTTCAGTTCACTTCATTTGCTCAGTCATGTCTGACTCTTTGTGACCCAATGAACTGCCACACACCAGGCCTCCCTGTCCATCACTAACTCCTGGAGTTTATTCAAACTCATGTCCATTGAATCGGTGATGCCATCCAACCATCTCATCCTCTGTCATCCCCTTCTCCTCCCTCCCCTAATCCCTCCCAGCATCAGGGTCTTTTCCAATGAGTCAGCTCATCGCACAAGGTGGCCAAAGTATTGGAGTTTCAGCTTCAGCATCAGTCTTTCCAAGAAACATTCAGGACTGATTTTCTTTAGGATAGACTGGTTG
>SJYW01003341.1:278064-306676 GCA_006410735.1 Raphicerus campestris | reverse complement strand
TTTTTTTTTTTTTTTTTTTGCTGCTCTGCCCATGTCCACAAATGACTACAAAAGAACCATGAGTGTTGACTTTGAGATTACAAATAAATTTTAGTGATCAAGTGAATCAGCAAATATAGACTCTGAGAGTAATAAGGACTGATTGTATACGTCTTCATATATCTCTATACTTGTAAATGCACACACACATATATACATATAGACACACATACATACATATTTATTCTTGTTCAGTTGCTCAGTCATGTCCAACTCTTTGCAACCCCATAGAATGCAGCAATCCAGGCTTCCTTGTCCATCACCAACTCCCAGAGTATACTGCAACTCATGTGCATTCGTTCAGTAATGCCATCCAACCATCTCATGCTCTGTTGTCCCCTTCTCCTCCTGCTTTCAATCTTTCCCAACATCAGGGTCTTTCCTAATGAGTCAGTTCTTCATATTAGGTGGCCAAAGTATTGGAGTTTCAGCTTCAGCATCAGTCCTTCCAAGAAACATTCAGGATTGATTTCCTTTAGGATTGACTGGTTTGATCTCCTTGCTGTCCAAGGGACTCTCAAGAATCTCCTCCAACACCACAGTTCAAAAGCATCAATTCTTTGGTGCTCAGCCTTCTTTATGGTCCAACTCTCATATCCATACAACTCTTCATCACACTGGAAAAACCATAGCTTTGACTAGATGGAACTTTGTTGGCAAAGTAATGTCTCTGCTTTTTAATATGCTGTCTAGGTTGGTCACAACTTTCTTCCAAAGAGCAAGTGTCTTTTAATTTCATGGCTGCGGTCACCATCTACAGTGATTTTGGAGCCCAAGAAAATAAAGTCTGTCACTGTTTCCATTGTTTCCCCATCTATTTGCCATGAAGTGAAGGGACGGGATGCCATGATCTTTGAGTTTTAAGAGTTTTAAGCCAGCTTTTTCAACTCTCCTCTTTTACCTTCATCAAGAGGCTCTTTAGTTTCTCTTTGCCTTCTGCTTAAGGGTGGTGTCATCTGCATATCTGAGGTTATTGATATTTTTCCAGGCAATCTTGATTCTAGCTTGTGCTCCATCCAGTTCATCCAGCGAAATGCATCATCCATTTCGAAAGATGTACTCTGCATATAAGTTAAATAACAGAGTGACAACATACAATCTTTGTACTCCTTTCCCAGTTTTGAAACAGTCTGTTGTTTCCTGTCCGGTTCTAACTGTTGCTTCTGACCTGCATACAGGTTTCTCAGGAGGCTGGTAAGGTGGTCTGGTATTCCCATTTCTTCAAGAATTTTCTAGTTTGTTGTGATCCACATAGTCAAAGGTTTTAGCATAGTCAATGAAGCAGATGTTTTTCCAGAATTCTCTTGATTTTTCTATGATCCAACAGATGTTGCAATTTGATCTCTGGTTCCTCTGCCTTTTCTAAATCCAGCTTGAACATCTATCTGGAAGTTCTTTGTTCATATACTGTTGAAGCCTGGCTTGGAGAATTTTGGGCATTACTTGGCTAGCACATGAGATGAGTGCAATTGTGTGATAGTTTGAGTATTCTTTGGCATTGCCTTTGTTTGGGACTAGAATGAAAAATGACCTTTTCCAGTCCTGTGGCCACCGCTGAGTTTTCCAAATTTGCTGGCATATTGAGTGCAGTACTATCACAGCATCATTTTTTTTTTTAGAATTTGAAATAGCTCAACTGGAATTCCATCACCTCCACTAGCTTTGTTCTTAGTGATGCTTCCTAAGCCCTACTTGCCTTTGCACTCTAGGATGTCTGGCTCTTACGTGAGTGATCACACCACTGCAGTTATCTGGATCATGAAGATCTTTTTTGTATAGTTCTTCTGTGCATTCTTGCCACCTTTTTAAAATCTCTTCTGCTTCTGTTAGGTCCATACTGTTTCTGCCCTTTATTGTGCCCATCTTTGCAGGAAATGTTCCCTTGGTATCTCTAATTCTCTTGAAGAGGTCTCTAGTCTTTCCCATTGTATTATTTTTCTCTATTTCTTTGCATTGTTCATGTAGGAAGGCTTTTTTTTTTTATCTTTCCTTGCTATTCTTTGGATCTCTGCATTCAGATGGATATATCTTTCTTTTTCTCCTTTGCCTTTTGTTTCTCTTCTTTTCTCAGCTATTTGTAAGGCCTCCTCAGGAAACCATTTTACCTTTTTGCATTTCTTTTTTGGGGGATGGTTTTGATCACTACCTCCTGTANCTGCAAAGATGGGTGTATCTTTCTTTTTCTCCTTTGCCTTTTGTTTCTCTTCTTTTCTCAGCTATTTGTAAGGCCTCCTCAGGAAACCATTTTACCTTTTTGCATTTCTTTTTTGGGGGATGGTTTTGATCACTACCTCCTGTATAACGTCATGAACCTTCATCCAGTGTTCTTCAGGCACTCTGTCTATCAGATCTAACCCCTTGAATCTATGTGTACATACATATACACACACATTATATATACATACATGTCTATTATATATATATATATGATAATATTTTCTTTGTANTCTTATGGAAAAGAGACTGGGAATGGGTTTTTCCCTCCAAGGTTCCCCAGGTTTTAATATTGTTGACACACTTGGCTTACCCAACAAGTGTGTGGTCAACTAGGGGTGTGGCTTTCCCTCTGGAAGAGGAGGTGGGCATTTATCAAGTCAGTCCTTCTTCTACCTGCATGAGGCTACTCCTTTTCTCTGTAGGATCTCTAGAGAATAGGGTAGATTTTGTCCCAGAAAGCTCTGAAATGGGTCAGAAGAGAGCATTATTTAAATGCACTACCATGCTATGTTGGACCTTACCTATCCCCATGGGGGACATTACCTATCCCCATTTCCAGTTATTTCCAGTATGTGTTCAATGGAGACAATTAGAGGTAGTGCTTTAGGGTCAAAATGGAACGAACATTAAGATGGTCAATACCAAAATGCCTGAATGCATGTTAATAACAGATGCCAATTAATAGAAGGGCCCCAAATTTGAATATTAAAAATCTCTTATCATCAATTGTCCTTGGAGCAGCTAAAGCCCCCAAATTCATTCTTCTTGCAAGTTAAAGACTCAAAACATTCGAGTCCAGAGAAATTAAGAACAACATCAAGTTATCTTGCCCTGGCAGGCCCCCAAAACTTTAAGTCCAAAATCCAACTCCTGCCCAATTTCTTATTCTGCTGTCAACTGAGGAGTTCTCATTTGCCGGAGGGGTAGCTGGAATTGTCCAGCAGCGCTCTCTGGACTGGCCTGTGTTTCTCTAGAGTGCAGTTCCTTCAGGACCTCTGAAGCCATGTCTCTAAATTGCTGTCCTTTGAAGAGAATTCAAGGACAGGCAAGTTTATGACTGTGGGGGTGGGGGGGTCTCATACCTACCATATTCAGGAAATAAGCTAATTCCCAGCTAAGGCCAAGTACTCGTGGCAATTTGAAAGAAAAATTGTTTTCAGTTCCTTCAGAGGTGGTTATCAGTCAGCAGAATCCGTGATCTCATAACTCACGTGTAGGAAATCTCTCCTAAGATGGTAATAGGGTAAGATTTCACTCATCTAAGGTCACTGAGTGGAGACTTTACCCGGAGGTAAAGGAAGAGCCAGGCATGTATCAGAGGATGGCACAAATCTAGGGAGTATAGGCTGATCTGAGGGCTGAAAAGTGAGAGCTTTGGGAGAGCTATAAGCAAACAATGACAGGAGACACTCTTCTAAGCATTAAGACAAACACCAAACACTGGCCTGGTTGTGCGCTATCATAATTCTGCTTGGTTCCCCTTTTCTGTGGCTTATTGCTTAGATAAGTGTCTTTCCTTAGAGTCCAATTCCATGAATTTCTAGGACAGATTCTCTTAGAGCTTAGGCAATATCTGTGTCTCTATTTAAAATGGTTGTATACCTTGAAATTCACAAATCGTGCTTTGAGTATTCTCTCATTGTCCTGACCCTCCCTTCTCATATCTGTCTAGATTTTCTGTATCACTTAACACATCACTGCTGGCATGCGCAGGGCAATTCTCCAATTGTTTTCACCATTGATTTGTTATTCAGGCTTAGACTTTCGATGGTTATCTGAATTTGGTCCCTATCTGGACAAATATGTCAGGCTCTGCCTCTGAGACATTGCATCTCCTCTTCTGTGAGACATCTTTGGGTTCCAGTAACTTTTCCTCATACAGTTATGATGAAGCCATTTCTTTTTTCCCCCAGAGAAGTTTGACCTATTTTTCTTTTCCTTTCTGCATCTTTTCTGGTCTTCAGGATCTCATTTTATGCTTCATATCCATCTAGACTAAGATCTCGATGTTTTTCCTAAAGAAAAATCTCTGGTTCTCCAATGAAATCAGCTAGTATTCCTAGGCTTGCTTTCATTCTCAGAGCCCAGAAGTACCCTCTGGGACTGACACCTGGATTATAGTGTTTCCAGGCAGCCTTCTGGAATGTATCCAATTTTCAGCACCAGCTCCAGAATGCTAGGTAGTTATTACCATGTATCAGCACACTTCAGAAAACCTGAACTTTTCACTCTAGAACAAGGTTGCTCCTTGCCACCTCATTAGAATAATGAAATTAACAGAACTATGACCCCAGAGCAAATCTATGTAGGCATTTCTTCTTTGATCACATAGAGGCTGAAATTTAAGGAGGCTAGAGGGAGAAGAAAAGAAAGATTTCTCTAGATATAATCTCCTTTAAGAGCGAGGAAGCAACATCTTACTGAACTGAGTTGCTGAAATTCACCTTCATGGAATCAAATCCATGAAGAACTGGCTACGGTCCATGTAACACTGTGAGTGTTAGAATTTGCACTTGGTTTCTCTAGTTATTCTGGTTGTGTGAAAGAAAAAAAAAGCCTATTGCCAGCCCACTCCCCACTGGCTACTCAGAGTCTTATTACTCCACTTAGGAATTACACTCTAAAATGGACTTCAAGTAAGACCATTTCAAACAGTAAAATTTGAAGGTGTCATGGGCCATTTAATCTCCTAGCATCCTTCTTACCTCTGCCACTCCACTCTCTTTTGTAGCAACAGGTAACTCATTTTGAAAAGCACGGTATGAGACTCCCTCCTTCTCAAGTTCACTAGGTATAAATATCACACCTGAACACTTTGAGCCCCTTTCAGCTTGATAGCTTCACTTTGAGCCCCTTTCAACTTGATAGTTCATGATCTTGTCCAGGCTCCTAATTGGAGAGATTTTTCAACTGGGTCAGCACATTTTTCTGAAGCAATTTCACTTTGGTCAGGGGATCAAGAGTTAGCTTCTAGAGACCTATGGGTCACAAATACTCAGTGGTCAACTGGACAAGGCTGTGAATTTTGATGCACTGGTTACAAATATATTTGAATGGCCTATATGCACATGTTTTCATGTGCATTGGCTTCTTGTTCATTCACCACCAAATATTCACTGAATAACTACTCTATTTCAGGTGCTATTTTTGATGCTTAACTTACTAGGATAAACAAGAGGCTAAAAGATGCCACAACCCTGATAAGCTAACAAATCAACATTTCCCAACGGGAAGAGGACATGCTTGGTGTCACTGGGTCTCTGAATTTCCATTTCTGCACTGCCCTGAAGGTGGGCTCTACTGGCAGTAAGTATGGTTGACCGTTTTACACTTGTCTCTCACTCTATTTGCAGTCATTGCATCAACCAAGTATCTGGAAAGGCAAGTGCTGGTGAGATCTGTGTAACATAAACTTTCAGTTCNGGGGGGGTCTCATACCTACCATATTCAGGAAATAAGCTAATTCCCAGCTAAGGCCAAGTACTCGTGGCAATTTGAAAGAAAAATTGTTTTCAGTTCCTTCAGAGGTGGTTATCAGTCAGCAGAATCCGTGATCTCATAACTCACGTGTAGGAAATCTCTCCTAAGATGGTAATAGGGTAAGATTTCACTCATCTAAGGTCACTGAGTGGAGACTTTACCCGGAGGTAAAGGAAGAGCCAGGCATGTATCAGAGGATGGCACAAATCTAGGGAGTATAGGCTGATCTGAGGGCTGAAAAGTGAGAGCTTTGGGAGAGCTATAAGCAAACAATGACAGGAGACACTCTTCTAAGCATTAAGACAAACACCAAACACTGGCCTGGTTGTGCGCTATCATAATTCTGCTTGGTTCCCCTTTTCTGTGGCTTATTGCTTAGATAAGTGTCTTTCCTTAGAGTCCAATTCCATGAATTTCTAGGACAGATTCTCTTAGAGCTTAGGCAATATCTGTGTCTCTATTTAAAATGGTTGTATACCTTGAAATTCACAAATCGTGCTTTGAGTATTCTCTCATTGTCCTGACCCTCCCTTCTCATATCTGTCTAGATTTTCTGTATCACTTAACACATCACTGCTGGCATGCGCAGGGCAATTCTCCAATTGTTTTCACCATTGATTTGTTATTCAGGCTTAGACTTTCGATGGTTATCTGAATTTGGTCCCTATCTGGACAAATATGTCAGGCTCTGCCTCTGAGACATTGCATCTCCTCTTCTGTGAGACATCTTTGGGTTCCAGTAACTTTTCCTCATACAGTTATGATGAAGCCATTTCTTTTTTCCCCCAGAGAAGTTTGACCTATTTTTCTTTTCCTTTTCGCATCTTTTCTGGTCTTCAGGATCTCATTTTATGCTTCATATCCATCTAGACTAAGATCTCGATGTTTTTCCTAAAGAAAAATCTCTGGTTCTCCAATGAAATCAGCTAGTATTCCTAGGCTTGCTTTCATTCTCAGAGCCCAGAAGTACCCTCTGGGACTGACACCTGGATTATAGTGTTTCCAGGCAGCCTTCTGGAATGTATCCAATTTTCAGCACCAGCTCCAGAATGCTAGGTAGTTATTACCATGTATCAGCACACTTCAGAAAACCTGAACTTTTCACTCTAGAACAAGGTTGCTCCTTGCCACCTCATTAGAATAATGAAATTAACAGAACTATGACCCCAGAGCAAATCTATGTAGGCATTTCTTCTTTGATCACATAGAGGCTGAAATTTAAGGAGGCTAGAGGGAGAAGAAAAGAAAGGTTTCTCTAGATATAATCTCCTTTAAGAGCGAGGAAGCAACATCTTACTGAACTGAGTTGCTGAAATTCACCTTCATGGAATCAAATCCATGAAGAACTGGCTATGGTCCATGTAACACTGTGAGTGTTAGAATTTGCACTTGGTTTCTCTAGTTATTCTGGTTGTGTGAAAGAAAAAAAAAGCCTATTGCCAGCCCACTCCCCACTGGCTACTCAGAGTCTTATTACTCCACTTAGGAATTACACTCTAAAATGGACTTCAAGTAAGACCATTTCAAACAGTAAAATTTGAAGGTGTCATGGGCCATTTAATCTCCTAGCATCCTTCTTACCTCTGCCACTCCACTCTCTTTTGTAGCAACAGGTAACTCATTTTGAAAAGCACGGTATGAGACTCCCTCCTTCTCAAGGTCACTAGGTATAAATATCACACCTGAACACTTCGAGCCCCTTTCAGCTTGATAGCTTCACTTTGAGCCCCTTTCAACTTGATAGTTCATGATCTTGTCCAGGCTCCTAATTGGAGAGATTTTTCAACTGGGTCAGCACATTTTTCTGAAGCAATTTCACTTTGGTCAGGGGATCAAGAGTTAGCTTCTAGAGACCTATGGGTCACAAATACTCAGTGGTCAACTGGACAAGGCTGTGAATTTTGATGCACTGGTTACAAATATATTTGAATGGCCTATATGCACATGTTTTCATGTGCATTGGCTTCTTGTTCATTCACCACCAAATATTCACTGAATAACTACTCTATTTCAGGTGCTATTTTTGATGCTTAACTTACTAGGATAAACAAGAGGCTAAAAGATGCCACAACCCTGATAAGCTAACAAATCAACATTTCCCAACGGGAAGAGGACATGCTTGGTGTCACTGGGTCTCTGAATTTCCATTTCTGCACTGCCCTGAAGGTGGGCTCTACTGGCAGTAAGTATGGTTGACCGTTTTACACTTGTCTCTCACTCTATTTGCAGTCATTGCATCAACCAAGTATCTGGAAAGGCAAGTGCTGGTGAGAAGATCTGTGTAACATAAACTTTCAGTTCAGTTCAGTCGCTCAGTCGTGTCTGACTCTTTGCGACCTCATGAATTGCAGCATGCCAGGCCTCCCTGTCCATCACCAACTCCAGGAGTTCACTCAGACTCGTGTCCATCGAGTCAGTGATGCCATCCAGCCATCTCATCCTCTGTCATCCCCTTCTCCTCCTGCCTCCAATCCCTCCCAGCATCAGACTTTTTTTCCAGTGAGTCAACTCGTCGCATGAGGTGGCCAAAGTACTAATATAAACTTTACATGAGCCTAATTTTGCACTGCTATACATATGGACTATATTGGTGATTAATGGCCTTTACTGGCCATTAATAGAATCATTGAAACGTAATTTTAGACGTAGAATAGATCTTAGACATCATGCAACTCAACACTACAAAGCTACTAGCTGACTTAGTCACTGATACATTCATTCAATAAGTATTTATTCATTAGCTCTGATAGATTTGGCCCCTCGGGGAGCCCCTAGATTAGGAAGGGGAAACAATACGAAATAGCTATTTACACAGTCAGTTATTTCATCATATAGAAATACAAATTGCTGAAGGTGCATCTAATAAGAAAAATGGTCCCCTTATTTAGGGGAATAGAGAAAGGCTTTTCTGAGGAAGTGAGGGTGTGGAGAAGACGGATGTAGGCTGAGGGAACTATATGCCCACAGCTAGAAGAAGTCTGACACATCACCAACTCTGAAAGGAATCAGGTAGCTAGCATATACAGTACTGAGTCAAGGGAACAGTGATTCAGCACAAAATTAAAGAGTAGGCCAGAACCCTGTTATACAGGGTTTCATAGGTCAGGTTAAATATTTAAAATTTCACTGTGATAACGTGAATTCACTTAAAACAGCATACCATGGAAATTGTAGTTTCATTTTTCAGTTATTTTTGCTTCTATATTTGACTTTTTCTGTATGCAGTGTTCTCAGGAAAGATTTAATTCACAGAGTACAAAGGCTCCAAATCCCATCTTCCGAGCACCCATGTTGACTTTTTTCATTGTAGTTAAAAACTACATTATATAAAATTTGCCATCTTAATCATTTTTAAGAATGTGAACTTTTATAAATATCATACGGATTGTGAAACCCATGACTCTCAACTCAAAGGGAAACAGACTTGAGAGGATAAAGGTCTTTTGACTGGAAATAACAACTTGAAGAATGGGACCACAAAGTTTACCCAATAACAATAGATTGGAAAGAATTTGCCCAACAATGTAAGAGTTGGTTTTAACCAAAAGGGAATAGCATTGTGTTCAACTAGCTAGAAGGAGGGGAGATTCGGAGAGGAAGCAACTAGGGCTCAAAAGTAGTGAGTCTCTGAAAAGTGTTCAGCACTTTGACTCCTTCTCCATGGAAGGATTCCTGAAAAAAAGGGCAATGAGTATTCCGTGTATGATTTGGGAGGAGTCCTAGGACATATATTATCCTTGCTGTCCTCTTAAGGGGAGCATAGGACACCATTTACCTGTTTAAGAAGGCCTACATTTAATCAGTGGATGATGCCAGCCATTTCTTGCTGTGTAAATATCAGCCCAAACCATAGTGACTTAAAAGTGGAGCAAAATTTTAACATCAATCATGGTTTCTGTGGATCAGGAACTCAGGAAGGGATCAGCTCAGTGATTCTGGTAAAATGCTATTGGAAGGTCAGTCATCACACTTGTGTTCCTGATTCCAAGAAGTGTAAAGAGGAGAAGGGTAAAAACACACACTTTACAGATAAAATATTTCCACTCTGCTGATTACCTTTTCCCAGGAAAGTGTTCCTGGAAGTCCTACATATCATCTTACTGAAAAGAACTTACCCATATGGCTTCTCCTCTTTACGCTTGTTGGAGTCATATAGCCAGAACTCCAAGATGCTGCAAAATGTGGTCGTCTAATAGTCTCAAATAAAATCAACATTGTCTTGAAGATGATTAGCATCTAAAATATGAAGGATAAAACAAATTGAGGTAAGAAAGAAGCATTCTCTGTTACATTACTTAAAGCACACTGACTTTTAACTCATAAGACACTCAGTTACCTTGCAAGACTGGTTAATTGCCAGAATCCAGGTGAGGGGTAATGACTTAGACAGGGATAAGAGCAATGTAGATTCAGGTGACATCAAAGGAATAGAGTCAACCTGGCTTGGTGATGGCTTGGGAAACAGATTGTGAAAGATGACTTCCAAAGATCTTCCAAAGAGATTATGATAGATGACTTCCAAAATTAGGACTAAATAACTGGGTGGGATGGAGGTGGGGAGAGGGCAGTAGGAGTATTATTCACTGAAATAAAAATCACTGGGACAGTACTTTGTTTGGAGCATAATAATAAATTCTATTTGAAGTATGTTAAATTTGGAGAGCTTATGAGTCATCCAAAAGAAATGTGAGGAAGGCAGTTGGGNAGATCTGTGTAACATAAACTTTCAGTTCAGTTCAGTCGCTCAGTCGTGTCTGACTCTTTGCGACCTCATGAATTGCAGCATGCCAGGCCTCCCTGTCCATCACCAACTCCAGGAGTTCACTCAGACTCGTGTCCATCGAGTCAGTGATGCCATCCAGCCATCTCATCCTCTGTCATCCCCTTCTCCTCCTGCCTCCAATCCCTCCCAGCATCAGACTTTTTTTCCAGTGAGTCAACTCGTCGCATGAGGTGGCCAAAGTACTAATATAAACTTTACATGAGCCTAATTTTGCACTGCTATACATATGGACTATATTGGTGATTAATGGCCTTTACTGGCCATTAATAGAATCATTGAAACGTAATTTTAGACGTAGAATAGATCTTAGACATCATGCAACTCAACACTACAAAGCTACTAGCTGACTTAGTCACTGATACATTCATTCAATAAGTATTTATTCATTAGCTCTCATGCATAAAATAGTATGAGAGGCACTGGAGAGGGCAGTAAACAGGATAGATTTGGCCCCTCGGGGAGCCCCTAGATTAGGAAGGGGAAACAATACGAAACAGCTATTTACACAGTCAGTTATTTCATCATATAGAAATACAAATTGCTGAAGGTGCATCTAATAAGAAAAATGGTCCCCTTATTTAGGGGAATAGAGAAAGGCTTTTCTGAGGAAGTGAGGGTGTGGAGAAGACGGATGTAGGCTGAGGGAACTATATGCCTACAGCTAGAAGAAGTCTGACACATCACCAACTCTGAAAGGAATCAGGTAGCTAGCATATACAGTACTGAGTCAAGGGAACAGTGATTCAGCACAAAATTAAAGAGTAGGCCAGAACCCTGTTATACAGGGTTTCATAGGTCAGGTTAAATATTTAAAATTTCACTGTGATAACGTGAATTCACTTAAAACAGCATACCATGGAAATTGTAGTTTCATTTTTCAGTTATTTTTGCTTCTATATTTGACTTTTTCTGTATGCAGTGTTCTCAGGAAAGATTTAATTCACAGAGTACAAAGGCTCCAAATCCCATCTTCCGAGCACCCATGTTGACTTTTTTCATTGTAGTTAAAAACTACATTATATAAAATTTGCCATCTTAATCATTTTTAAGAATGTGAACTTTTATAAATATCATACGGATTGTGAAACCCATGACTCTCAACTCAAAGGGAAACAGACTTGAGAGGATAAAGGTCTTTTGACTGGAAATAACAACTTGAAGAATGGGACCACAAAGTTTACCCAATAACAATAGATTGGAAAGAATTTGCCCAATAATGTAAGAGTTGGTTTTAACCAAAAGGGAATAGCATTGTGTTCAACTAGCTAGAAGGAGGGGAGATTCGGAGAGGAAGCAACTAGGGCTCAAAAGTAGTGAGTCTCTGAAAAGTGTTCAGCACTTTGACTCCTTCTCCATGGAAGGATTCCTGAAAAAAAGGGCAATGAGTATTCCGTGTATGATTTGGGAGGAGTCCTAGGACATATATTATCCTTGCTGTCCTCTTAAGGGGAGCATAGGACACCATTTACCTGTTTAAGAAGGCCTACATTTAATCAGTGGATGATGCCAGCCATTTCTTGCTGTGTAAATATCAGCCCAAACCATAGTGACTTAAAAGTGGAGCAAAATTTTAACATCAATCATGGTTTCTGTGGATCAGGAACTCAGGAAGGGATCAGCTCAGTGATTCTGGTAAAATGCTATTGGAAGGTCAGTCATCACACTTGTGTTCCTGATTCCAAGAAGTGTAAAGAGGAGAAGGGTAAAAACACACACTTTACAGATAAAATATTTCCACTCTGCTGATTACCTTTTTCCAGGAAAGTGTTCCTGGAAGTCCTACATATCATCTTACCAAAAAGAACTTACCCATATGGCTTCTCCTCTTTACCCTTGTTGGAGTCACATAGCCAAAACTCCAAGATGCTGCAAAATGTGGTCGTCTAATAGTCTCAAATAAAATCAACATTGTCTTGAAGATGATTAGCATCTAAAATATGAAGGATAAAACAAATTGAGGTAAGAAAGAAGCATTCTCTGTTACATTACTTAAAGCACACTGACTTTTAACTCATAAGACACTCAGTTACCTTGCAAGACTGGTTAATTGCCAGAATCCAGGTGAGGGGTAATGACTTAGACAGGGATAAGAGCAATGTAGATTCAGGTGACATCAAAGGAATAGAGTCAACCTGGCTTGGTGATGGCTTGGGAAACAGATTGTGAAAGATGACTTCCAAAGATCTTCCAAAGAGATTATGATAGATGACTTCCAAAATTAGGACTAAATAACTGGGTGGGATGGAGGTGGGGAGAGGGCAATAGGAGTATTATTCACTGAAATAAAAATCACTGGGACAGTACTTTGTTTGGAGCATAATAATAAATTCTATTTGAAGTATGTTAAATTTGGAGAGCTTATGAGTCATCCAAAAGAAATGTGAGGAAGGCAGTTGGGTGTTAGGGACCAAAGCCCAAAAAGGTCTGAGTTGGAAGTAGCACATGTTTGGGTATCAGCATGTAAACAGTGACTGAAGCCATTCATGGTTGGGGATAGAATCACTTGAGATCAGTTCATAAAGTAAGTAGATTTTAAAAGTAGAAAAAGGCCAGCAAAGAAGACTGAAAAAAAGTTAAGAAAATTAGGTGGAAAATGAGGAAGTAAAATGACATGCAAGCCAATGAAAAAAATATTTCAGAAGGAAGAGAGAAGGCTCAACTATTTGCACTGGATCTTGTGATATGGAGGTCACTGTGACCTTGTAAGAGCTATCTCAGGGAATTGGTGGAGGCAGAACTTAGACCAGGGTAGAATGAAGAATGCAGAGTACGTGAGGAATCAGAGACTGTGAGAGCTGTCTGCTCTTGAGAATTTTGTCTATAAAGGGAAAGAGCAACAACCGTGGCTGTTGGGGAGTGGAGCGGAGGTCTTTTCCTGAAACAATTTATTTGAAAGCTATTTGTGGTTTACAGAATCTAAGAAAAATGCTGAACAAGCAGAATAAATTCTTTCCAAGTTATGCCAATTGTTATGGATGGAATGTGTCTCCCACAAATTCATGTCCTGAAAACCCAACACTCCATGTGATTGCATTGGGAAGTGGTATCTTTAGACAGCGATTGGATGAGGTCGTGAGGATGGGATTATTACCCTTAGAATAGTCCAAGGGAAAGCTCAAGTCTGCTTTCTGCCCTCTACTCTGTAAAAATGCAATTTTTGGCAGTGTGCAGCCTGGAAGAGAGCTCTCATCATTCTGGGACACTGATCTCAGACTTCCAGCCTCCAGAAATGTGAGAAATAAATTTGTGTTCTTTGTAAGTCACCCAGTATATGATATACTGTTTGTTTTGCTCAGTCACTCAGTCATGTCTGATTCATTGAGACTCCATGGACTGCAGCATGCCAGGCTTCCCTGTCCTTCACCATCTCCTGAAGCTTGCTCAAACTCATGTCCACTGAGTCAGTGATGCCATCTAACCATCTCATCCTCTGTCATCCCCTTCTCCTCCCACCTTCAATCTTTCCCAGCATCAGGGTCTTTTCCAATGAGTCAGCTCTTTACTTTTAGGTGGCCAAAGTATTGGAGTTTCAGCTTCAGCACCAGTCCTTCCAAGGAATTTTCAGGGCTGGTTTCCTTTAGGATTGACTGGTTGGATCTCCTTGCAGTCCAAGAGACTCTTAAGAATCTTCTCCAATACTACACTTCAAAAGCATCAATTCTTTGGTGCTCAGCCTTCTTTATGGTCCAACTCTGACATCCATACATGACTACTGGAAAAACCACAGCTTTGTCTATACTGATCTTTGTTGGCAAAGTAATGTCTCTGCTTTTTAATATACTGTCTAGGTTGATCATAACCTTTCTTTCAAGGAGCAAGTGTCTTTTAATTTTATGGCTGCAGTCACCATCTGCAGTGATTTTGGAGCCCAAGAAAATAAAGTCTGTCACTGTTTCCATTATTTCCCCATCTATTTGCCATGAAGTGAAGGGACGGGATGCCATAATCTTTGTTTTTTGAATGTTGAGTTTTAAGCCAGTTTTTTCACACTCCTCTTTCATTTTCAAGAGGTTCTTTAGTTCTTCTTTGCTTTCTGCCATAAGGGTGGTGTCATCTGCATATTTGAGGTTATTGATATTTCTTATTTTACACACTAGCAAAGTAATGCTCAAAATTCTCTGAGTTAGGCTTCAGCAGTATGTGAATCGATAACTTCCAGGTGTTCAAAATGGATTTAGAAGAGGCAGAGGAACTAAAGATCCAGCTGCTAACCTCTGCTGGATCATAGAAAAAGCAAGAAAATTCCAGAAAAACATCTATTTCTGCTTCATTGACTATGCTAAAGCCTTTGACTGTGTGGATCACAACAAACTATGGAAAATTCTTAAAGAGATGGGATTACCAGAACACCTTACCTGCCTCCTGAGAAACTTGTAAGCATGTCAAGAAGCAACAATTTAGAACCAGAGATGGAACAACGGGCTGGCTCAAAATTGGGAGAGGAATACATCAAGGCTGTATATTGTCACCCTGCTTATTTAACTTATATGCAGAGTACATCATGAGAAATGTCAGGCTGGATGACGCACAAACTGGAATCATGATTGCCAGGAGAAATATCAATAACCTCAGATATGATATATTATTAGAGCTGTCCAAACTAAGACATCCATTTTGGGGTCTTTGGCAAAAGAGATGAGCTCAAGCTAACTAGCTGGCTTGGTCTAGCTTGGGTCATAGGTCATAGGCTCACCCTTTGGCCATGCATTATGGGTATCTTTCTCTTTTATTGTATTTAAATATACATAACATAAAAATTTACCATTTTAACCATTTTAAAGTATACAGTTTGGTGGCACTCACAATGTTGTACAACCATCATCAAATCACTATTCATTTCTAGAATTTTTCATCATCTCAAAAACTCTGTAACCATTAAACAATAATTACCCATTCTCCCATTTCTCAGCCATTGGTACTCTCTGTTTTACTTTATGTCACTGTGAATTTTCTCATTTTAGGTACCTGATTTGAGTGGAATCATACAATATTGGTCCTTTTGTATCAGGCTCCTTTCACTTAGTATAATGTCTTCAAAGTTCAACCATGTTTTAGCATGTATCAGAATTTCATTTTTTTAAGGCTGAATAATATTTTGGAGTGAATGTCTTGCTGGCGGTTCTATGAGATTGTAAGCAAAGGAGGTTGGCGGGTAATTGAGGTCTCGTAGAGAAATGGCCAAGCAGTCGCACACAGCCAATCTGCTAGCAGTCTTATCCCCTTAAGCTTTCATACTCCTTCCCCTGGAGCATGCAGGGAACTTCTGGCATTTCATCCTTGCTGGCAGCTAACCTAGCAGACAATTAATGCTGCTGACAGGTGCCTGAGCCAATGCAGTAAATCCAAACTCTGGGTAGGTATGGGTATGCCAACAAATCCTGCCCAGTCAAGCCTTATAATTTGTCCCTTTTCTTCAAATACCCTTAGAATTTGCTCCCATGCCCTCTTCAGACTTCTGCAGATACAGTTTTGTGAGATCCTGCAAGTCTCTTGGTGCAGAAGCCAGAGCAAGCCTTGTGTTGATGGGGGACTTACGTTGGGCTCATAATCTGCTTGGAGGCAATTACTGGTGGTGGGATGGACTCCTAGGAAAGCGGCATTATCTTGTGAGGCACTTGCCCAGGTGCTTCAAGTATGGGGAGGCTGCTTGGGGCTGGAGGGGCTGCCTCTACAGGCCAGGAAGGTTATATGGGTTTTTCATTCTATGCCTCAGTTGCGTCTGTCCAAATGTCCCTATTCCATATGCCAAGGTCCCAGGCCCTACCTTAGTGCAGGGTGTATCTGACAGGGCTGAGAACCTATTTTGCGCTGAAGGCCTGCCACCCTTACTCCCAGGCACCACACCTGATACTCAGCTGTACATATTCTGTGACTACAGGAAGTAAGATTCCTTCAGAGCTATCCTTCATGCTTTATGGTTTTCCTTCCTGTTCTGAGTGGAATAGTCACCACCTTCAATTTCTCCTTTTCCTTTTGCATTCTTCCTAGAGCATTGAAAACAGCCTCCTTGTTTATAATCACCATAAGCAATCAAGTACCGCTACTTCTTCATGGCTCACTGTCTCATCCTGCTCCCATACTTTATCCACCAGGGNCCTTTTCCATTTGCATTCTTCCTAGAGCATTGAAAACAGCCTACTTGTTTATAATCACCATAAGCAATCAAGTACCGCTACTTCTTGATGGCTCACTGCCGCATCCTGCTCCCATACTTTATCCACCAGTGACTGTTTGAGTAGCTGGATGCCATGCTTTGCATTAGCAGTGTTTTACCTCCACCCCACACAGTGGTATCTCTATTTTCCTAAAGTATGTGAGCAACCTGGTCAGAGGGCGCCATTTTGAAATATTTAGAGAGTACCTCTGATACGAATCAATTGCTGACATGGGTCCTTTTGAGAAAAGAAACTGGGGATCAGGGACAAGGAGACAGGGGATTTGCTTTCCAAATGTATCCTTTTTCACATGTAGAGCAATAATAATGATGCAAACAATTATAATAGAAATACTCAGTGTCTGTGTGTGGGATTTGAGCTGCTAAAGAGAGAATCTCCCAACTCTGTCTGCATCTCTTTGAGGATGAAAGCACTTGACTTTAGTCTAATAAATATATATTCCTCCTTTAACACAATGATGAATTCTGTTAGCTACTACTATTATTTNGGACAAGGAGACAGGGGATTTGCTTTCCAAATGTATCCTTTTTCACATGTAGAGCAATAATAATGATGCAAACAATTATAACAGAAATACTCAGTGTCTGTGTGTGGGATTTAAGCTGCTAAAGAGAGAATCTCCCAACTCTGTCTGCATCTCTTTGAGGATGAAAGCACTTGACTTTAAGTCTAATAAATATATATTCCTCCTTTAACACAATGATGAATTCTGTTAGCTACTACTATTATTTTCATAAATAAAATTTAAGGAAAGTAAGTAAAATAATTATTTTGAATATAGCCAATTTTCTCTTTAAAAAGTGAAGGGACACTCATTTTCCATCTCCTACATGGGGATAGGTACCTACCTAGGGCTGAGCCAGGGTAGTGAGTGTCACGAGCTGGTGGCTGGGCTCTTCTCTGCTGAAGCCGGGGAAGTTGGTGCTGTGCTGAGTGTGTTAGGAGTCTGAGGTGTGTGAACTGGAGATTGGGACAGGGTACACATTCACAAACAAGTAATCAAGCTGATGCCATGATGTATAAATACAGCCAGAGTTGGGTTGAGTCAGATGTGAGACAGGCAGGCAGCTGAGAATCCTACACCAGGGGAAAAAGCGCCAGTGGTGATTATTCTGGGAGGTCAGGAATTCGATAGTCTCTTCATTTATAAAATGTGTTGGATTAATTGATCCTGAATTCAATCCATCTTATTAAGCCTAATAATCCTAAAGTACACTCTCCTTTAAATATCACATAAATACAACGGAATTAAATGTGGACTCACCTTATTATTATAGGGCTTGCCTAGTAGCTCAGTTGGTAAAGAATCTGCCTACAACACAGGAGACCCCGGCTCGATTCCTGGGTTGGGAAGATCCACTGGAGAAAGGATAAACTACCTAGTCCAGTGTTCTTGGGCTCCCTGGGTGGCTCAGTTGGTCAAGAATCTGCCTGCAATGCGGGAGACTTGGGTTTGATATCTGGGTTGAGAAGATCCCCTGGAGAAGGGAAGAGCTACCCACNTTCTTGGGCTCCCTGGGTGGCTCAGTTGGTCAAGAATCTGCCTGCAATGCGGGAGACTTGGGTTTGATATCTGGGTTGAGAAGATCCCCTGGAGAATGGAAGAGCTACCCAGGCCAGTATTCTGCCTGGAGAATTCCTTGGACTGTATAGTCCATGGGGTTGCCAAAGAGTTGGACATGACTGAGTCACTTTCACTTTTCATCTTATTATAAAAACTGCATGCATCAAAATCCAGATTTTAAAAAGAAGCCAATCAATGATGAACATTCATTATGAAAGACACCTCCTATGGGAAATTTTTTCAATGGTTCTTTAACCTGCAGGAACCTGAGTATTACTGGGCTGATTCTCCATACCTGGACCACACTCCAGAGCAATTAAATCAAAATCTCTGGAGCTAGAATCTGTATATCAGCACTTTAAAAAATTATTTAATTTTTAATTGGAGAACAATTACGTTACAATATTGTGGTGGTTTCTGCCATACAGAAACATGAATCAGCCACAGGCATATGCATGTCCCCTGTGAGATGGGAAGTCTGGTGTGCTGCAGTTCATGGAGTCGCAAAAGAGGAGTTTTTAAGGGGACTCAATGACAGAAGCAAAACTGTAGTGTTATGATACGTGAATGCCAAATTCATGAGGAGAGCTGCTGTGTATCTTTGAAATGCACCTGATAAAGGACCAAAGGCACATCACGATGAAGATATTGACACAGATGATTATTTCTAGAGAGCATTTACCAACTCTCTGAGATGGAAGCCTTGTTGGTTAATGTGAAATTCACACTGGCACTATGCGTTTGAAGCTGGTTGCTGTGTTTAATTCAACTGCTGAATAAATTTAGTTAGAGATTTATTCACGCATGTGCTCAGTTGATCAGTCGTGTCCAACCCTTTGTGACCCCACTGACTGTAGCCCTCCAGGCTCCTCTTTTCATGGGATTTTCCAGGCAAGAATACTGGAATGGGTTGCCATTTCCTACTCCAAGGTTTAAACACAGTAGGTGATGAATTTATTTTTAAGCATACCTCTTCTGTTACAAAGCCTAGCTAAAACCACAGAGTACATTTGTTGTATGAAAAAGAGCCCCTAATTTTCTCACTGCACTGGTTTCCAGGAAGGGATGACCATTATTGATAAAGTCATTCTTACGTATGTTGTGAAAAAGTAGGATAAGAAGCTTGGGAATTTCAGCCTCAAATAGGGGTGATTCCAAATGGGTGATTCTTGAAAATTCAAGATGTTTTGGGTGCTCAGCTAGGAGATGCATGAGTCCATTGATAAAAGGAAGATAAAGAAAGTGTTTGTCTCCCAGGAGTGGGAATCAGAGATGGAAGTGGGACAAAGAGTTGGGGTTTTGTCATTTTTGTTGTTACAAACCATATTGTTTTTGAATTTTGTAAACCATCAATTCAGTTCAGTCACTCAGTCATGTTCAACTCTTTGTGACCCCATGAACTGCAGCACTCCAGGCCTCCCTGTTCATCACCATCTCCCGGAGTTCACTCAGACTCATGTCCATCAAGTCCGTGATGCCATCCAGCCATCTCATCCTCGGTCGTCCCCTTCCCCACCTGCCCCCAATCCCTCCCAGCATCAGAGTCTTTTCCAATGAGTCAACTCTTGCATGAGGTGGCCAAAGTACTGGAGTTTCAGCTTTAGCATCATTCCTTCCAAAGAAATCCCAGGGTTGATCTTCAGGATGGGCTGGTTGGATCTCCTTGCAGTAAATGTGTATCAATTTGATAAAAATTAAATGAAAAATTAAAATGCCTGGAAGGATACATTTATTTATAACAGTGCTTTTTCATAGGGAGAAAAAAGGATTATAATTATTCAAAGTTTTTGCTCACTATGCTTGTGAATTGTCTGATTTCTTTGTTGCAAGAGTGTATTCACACATGACATATTCTTAAAAAAAGTAAAATTACGTAAAAATGAAAGAAATAACAAAATAATATATCTTAGGGAAAAGATTTTATTTCAATGAAATAAATGACTGGTAGGCTTCAAAATGTAAATGAAATGGTAAACTAAAATTGTCTACTAATTGTTGAGTAATATGAATAATAAGTGATTCTCATCTGGACAGAGTATGGTTTGATTTGGAGACACTAAATCTAAAGAAACAAGTCCTAAAGAAAAAAAAAAAGTAAATCCCTATATTGGAAAAAATAATACACTGATACCGTGTTTCTCATCAGCTGTGCTGGCCCTAAGAAAATAATATGACAAGATCTTGAAATATCTAAGAAAAACTAGAACCTAGAATTCCGTATCTAGGCAAATTATAATTTAGACTTGAAGAAAAAATTAAAGATATTTGGGACATTCAGTTACTCAAGATATTTTTACCTCCAAGCTTCAAGAAATGCCAATGGAAGATGCATTCCAACAAAATAAAAAATGAATCCGCAAAGAAAGTAAAGAACACAAAAGAAATAATGAGTCAAGAAACAAGGAAGGACAAAGATGATGAAAGAACAAGATTAAAAAATAATATGAATCTAAAATACCAGTGATACAAGTTGTATGGAAATACAAAAAACCTCAAATAACAAAAGCAATCTTGAGAAAGAAGAATGNGATAAGAAAGCTATGGTACATATACACAATGGAGTATTGCTCAGCCATTCAAAAGAATACATTTGACTCAGTTCTAATGAGATGGATGAAACTGGAGCCGATTATACAGAGTGAAGTAAGCCAGAAAGAAAAACACCAATACAGTATACTAACATATATATATGGAATTTAGAAAGATTTACCATCACATACATAACCCTGTATGTGGGACAGCAAAAGAGACACAGATGTGTAGAACAGACTTTTGAACTCTGTAGGAGAGGGAGAGGGTGGGATGATTTGGGAGAATGGCATTGAAACATGTATAATATCATGTAGNTTAGAAAGATTTACCATCACATACATAACCCTGTATGTGGGACAGCAAAAGAGACACAGATGTGTAGAACAGACTTTTGAACTCTGTAAGAGAGGGAGAGGGTGGGATGATTTGGGAGAATGGCATTGAAACATGTATAATATCATGTAGGAAACGAATTGCCAGTCTAGGTTTGATGCAGGATACAGGATGCTTGGGGCTGGTGCACTGGGATGACCCAGAGAGATGGTATGGGGAGGGAGGTGGGAGGGAGGTTCAGGATTGGGAGCTCATGTACACATGTGGTGGATTCATGTTGATGTATGGCAAAACCAATACAGTATTGTAAAGTAAAATTTTTTTTTAAAAAAAAGGAAAATTAGATTATCAAAAAAATACATAAATAAAACTTAAGAGCCATTAAAAAGAAATAAGTAAAAATAAATAAAATAAAATACCAGTGATAGCAACAACCCACCAAAGGTATAAAAACCATAATTTATCCTGCATCTGAATACACTACATATGTAATACAATTAAATTAAAATTTATGCAAAATGCATAATAAGTATAGACTTTGAAATTTAAAATTAATTTCAAGTATATTTGGGGTTGTAGAATAAATATAAATATAAATGATAAACTTCTTACAAATGATAAAGCACAAAATAAAATCTATATATGAAGTTGTGGTCATAGAAAAACTTATAACTAAAAAGCCAAATATTATACAGTAATACTGACTGAAAATGAAGATCTTCCAACAAAAAAATCTTTGAAAATAATAATATAGCCTTGAAAAATGAAGAAGACATATTAAAAAATATGAACAATAATTCCCAATTAATCCATAAAATATTGTTTATTTGAGAACATTAATAACATTACTATAACATTTTTAAAAATCTTAATAAGAATAAAAAGACAATGGAAATGTCATTACCAAAGAGATAGAGCCATAAACACCAATAGAAAAGAGAGTAAATGTTAGAACATATATAAAATTTTACAATAATATATTTGAAAGATTGCATGATATGAATTATTCTTTGCTGCTGCTGCTGCTAAGTCACTTCACTCGTGTCCGACTCTGTGCTACCCCACCAGACTCCCCGGTCCCTGGGATTCTCCAGGCAAGAACACTGGAGTGGGCTGCCATTTCCTTCTCCAATGCGTGAAAATGAAAAGTGAAAGTGAAGTCGCTCAATCGTGTTCAGCTCTGCGACCCCATGGACTGCAGCCTACCAGTCTTCTTCATCCATGGGATTTTCCAGGCAAGAGTACTGGAGTAGGGTGCCATCGCCTCCTCCGGAATTATTCTCTAAGAAAATGTAAATCATTGAGATAAATCTCAAAGCAAAGTAGAAAACCAACTTTATAATACAATATAATTGAAAAGGAAATCAAAGTACTGATATTAAAAATGGTAGAAGAACCAAATAGATTTATGGATCATTTCTACCAAAACCTTAAGAAACAGATAATCTCCATGATCCATAAATTAGTCCACTATATCAAAAAATGGAAAGCTTTGTAACTCAGTTAATTGAATTTCAAAAACTTGGCAAAGGAAGCAATAGAAAAGGAAAACATAGAACATTCTTACTTAAAAATACAGGGCAAAATTTTAAAATAAAATATCAACAAACTGAATACAAATCTACATTAACTACAACACATGGCCTAAGAATTCAGAGATGAGTCAACACAAGAAAATTTTACTGATATAATTTAGTATGTTAATAAATGAATTAAAAGAGAAAATCCTTACCACCATTTCAAACTGATACAGAAAAAATGTTTGATACAATTCAGTGACCCATAAATCAAAACAATTTTAGTCAGCTAGAAATATAATAGGTTTAAAAAATCTTTAAAGAGCATTTAACAGAAATCTAGAACAAACATCATACCTAATGGCAAAATAATCGAAATTTAAAAAATTAAGTTAGAAAACAAAGAAGGTTAGTTTACTATCGCTGAAACTCTAAACTTTGTACTGGAGATTTTAACCAATGTACTAGGACAAGAAGAAGAAATATGAGATATAAGTATTAAAAGGAGGAGTTATCATTTATAGCCCAAACAATTTTTATACTAAAAGTTGAAGAGAAATAACTGATGAAACTAATGAAGGAGTTAAGTAAAGTGGTTAAGCATGGGAACCACATATTAAAATCAATTAGTTTAAGAAATTTGACTGACTAGATACTAAAATAAATGCAATTCATTTTTCCATTTTGGCTGAGGTTCCATGGAGTAAATGGCAATTCTTTCCAAAGTCAGTGCTGGATCACCCATAAAGGACTAGCCAGTTCTGTGACCCTTGGCTCCTTCACCTAACTCAAAGGTACAAAAGAATTAGAAATCTGGAACTGAACATTTTGTGAGAGAGACTGTAAGAGGATCACTTGAAGAGGCTGATATATTTCCTAGACATTGAGAGTCAAAGTGTTTGATACCCATCCAAGGAATCTAAAGATGTAACCAAACTATACATATGTGTAATATTCATATACGTGTTTGTAAATCTGTAAGGATATAGGCTGCACTCATGAAAATGGTTACTTTGGCACTGGAATTGAGGCAAGGAAGACACAGCTTTATTTCAGTTGTTTGAAAGAGACATTATTATTACTACAGTAATGAGTGGATAATATTGATGCGAAAGCAAGTGAAAATTGGCTTTTTCAATTATTTGTGTCTGAAGCGAATATAACTTTTGGTTTCACATATTAATAGCTACCACTTTTGATAACAACCCAAAGTCTTTTCCAAAGTCTGAGGACATAACTCACTTCTATAAAAAGGATTCATTTTTGAGGATAGATTTTTTTCCATGAACTTTCTTTTAAATCTTATTTGTTTATGTTATATATATGCTAGGTTGCTTTAGTCATGTCCAGCTCTTTGTGACCCCATGGACTGTAGCCTGTCACACTTCTCTGTCCATGGGATTCTCCAGGCAAGAGTACTGGAGTGGGTTGCTATGCCTTCCTCAAGTTTATATTATAGTTATATGCTTATAAAAATTCCAATTATGCAGAATAACACAACTGAAGTTAATGTTTTCCTTCATCTCATCTTCCTCTAGTTTTATGCTTCTCCTCAGAGGTAAACATTGTTGTCAGTCTTGTGTGTATTTATTGATACAATTTTGTTCGTTTGCATGTATACTTAGGTGACTATAACACCTTTACATAAATTAAATCAAGTTGGTTGTTGCTGTTATTTGGTCATTAAGTCTTGTCTGACTCTCTTGAGACTCCACGAACTGTAAGCCCACTAGGCTCCTCTGTCCATGGGATTTTCCAGGCAAGAATATTGGAGTAGGTTGCAATTTCTGTCTCCAGGGGATCTTCCCAACCCAAGGATCAAACTCATGTCTCTTGCATTGGCAGGCAGATTCCTTATCTACCGAGCCTGCAGGGAATAAGGTAAAAGTAAAGGGTTAGGTGACTATAACACATTTACATAAATTATATCAAGTTGCATACATTATCTTGTAGCTTGCTCTTTCACTTAAAAACAGTGGACATTGTTCCATGATTGTACTCATAAATCTTCCACAGAATTCTTCAAAATTCTACCTAATATTTTATATGAATGCCCTATGATTTAACTATTCCCATATTAAATATCTAACATTTAGATTTTTTCCTAAATTTTTGCTGCAATGAACACTTCCATACATATATCTTGGGGTACAAACTAATATATAGATTAGAATGGGATGAAACAGTTTCTCAAAGGGAAAAAAGGTGTTATTACTGCAGCAAGGATGGTTGGTAGGTGAGCAAAAGCACCAGGCAAAATCAAAATCTGAGACCTTACCAGTTTAAATGAAATGCTCATTTGCTTCTGCAATTTGACTAAGCTCTGTAAAAATGCCCATGGTGTGCCAGAGTGTTAATTAGGTGGAGAGTAACCAATCTACAACCACCAATGAGTGGGTAGACATTGGTCTTTGAGAGATAAATTGAGGGTGGGTACAAGTTCACATAAGCACTGTTATCAATGTGAAGAGCAAAATAACTTGATGGCTGTATTGATATCACTCTTCATGAAAGAAAAGATTGTCAGGCACTCAGATATTTTTCAATACCTGAAGAATACTGATTATGTTAAGTCAGGCTCCACTATGGAATAGCTATACTAACTCTCCTAACTACTCTCCTACTAACTCTCCTAAGTGTGAAACTCTACAGATTCGATTTTATCAGTTGGTTGTTAATTCTACCCTTGCCTCTGAGCTGGGTTAATTCCGTCTTAAGGACTATTAAGTGCTTTTGATTNAGAAAAGATTGTCAGGCACTCAGATATTCTTCAATACCTGAAGAATACTGATTATGTTAAGTCAGGCTCCACTATGCAATAGCTATACTAACTCTCCTAAGTGTGAAACTCTACAGATTCGATTTTATCACTTGGTTGTTAATTCTACCCTTGCCTCTGAGCTGGGTTAATTCCGTCTTAAGGACGATTAAGTGCTTTTGATTAAGTGGTTTCATACGAGGTTTGGGAATTCTCTTTTTGAAGCTCCTTCCCTTCCCTTTCTCTTTCTGCTGGATCCCAGTGGCTTGGTTGGACTGCTAACCTGTTAACATGGTCTATAAAGGCTGCATCCTTCTATCTCCGGAAGGGGTGATGATCCTACCATTCCTTAGCTCATGGAGAATGTCTTGCAGCTGTCTGAGGAACACAGATCATTAGTGATTTTGGCAGAATTTTGTTGGAAGCACAATGCTAAAGATGAAAGGTCAGTTTTATTTAACTGATGAAAACAATGAGTAGCAGATTAAGCTAGTTTTCTGGTAAACAGTGCCATTCCTTTCCAGTAAATAGTGTCAAGATGCCTTGATGAATAACATACATGGAGATAAAGAAGAACATCACTCAGTGATGGAAAATTAGGTATCTCCATAAACTCAAATATGCCTTTAGTGTTCTTGCTATGATCTGTTCCCTAAAACATTTACCAACAGGTCATCTGGTCGTATTAATGGAAAAAATGAAGTATGTTCTGCTGAAGACACAGTCTACAGAGATGGGCCAGTTTAAGGACTATTCTTTTCATCTGTCTGAAGTGTTAAGACACCAAAACAAAGCAGTGTGTTCTGTCCTACTCCTGCCTTGCCCACCCGTCTGTTGAAGCTCAGAAATGAGCTGGAATGCAGTTAGCAAAGAGCCAGTCTAATAAAAATTGAATGTGGCATACCAACCCGTCAGCATCCTTCACTGTAAGATAGGAGACATAGTTTTGGCCCGCTTGAGTGCATTTTTTGAAGTACACATTAAACAGTCCATGCTGAGAGGCAGAATATCTGAAACTGAGACAAGAAGCTATACGGTGCTTGTAATCTGGAGAAGGTACCCTAGTTATCTCCATGGTAGTGAATGCTTAGGGGAGGTGCTTAAGGAAGACCATTAACTCTTGCAAGATGCTCATGGGCCAGTTAGAGATTTTCTGTCATAGCACTGCAAATAATTAACTGCTAACATTCATTGAATGCTTATTACATGCTAAGCATTGTGCTCAATGCTTTTCAGGGATGATTTTATTCATTCTTTAAGGTAACTGTGAGATAAGAAAGAGAGACATGGAAGGGTTAAAAGTGGAAGAGTTCAGAGCCTCATGGCTAGTGTCAAAATTGGGATTTGAACTCAGAAGATATATAATGCTTGGACCACACTTCAGCCATTATATATAGTACCACTAAATTATCTCCTAAGAGGCCAGGAGCAACAATCTCCAGCCTTTTATAATATTTGTGGTTGCTGATTTTTTAAATCCCATTCTGACTTTCCCTAAAGGACTGTGTATGGTATAAATAAATTAAAGGGAAAAACTTGAACCAATTAATGGTGTTTTTTCCATTTATTTTTAGCATTTTGCAACACCCCTCAAGATATTTGGAGATACCCCGCTGAGAAGCGAAGCAGATAGGAGTGTACTGTGACCTCAAGTGAATGAATTTCCTGAGCACTTACAATGGCTAGGTTTTCCACTGAAAACATTTTGAAAGATCCCGATGGCTGAAAAAAGAGAGAGTGAGAGAGGGCCAGCAAGCTGGCCAAGGTGAGCGGAGTCCAGCTGCTTACCCTGGTCTGGTTTGTTGCCTCAGATGTTAAGGGAAAAATCTTTTGAAACCATTACTTAAAAGCGGAACTTTTTGGACACCGATTCAGAACTGTTTTTGATTTTTTGGCCTTGTTTTTGTTGAAACAATATATTGTTTTACAAGCAGTGCTGAGCTTCAGTTCCACATTGCTGCTGACATAACTATTATTATTCATGGTTTCAGCATCTTCTCTGGTAACCCTGCATAATTTTAAAAAATATCTAGACATACATGTATACACACAGACACACGTGTGTGTGTTGATTTGGCAGTAAGCAGAAAAGTCTCTCTGTGGAGTGCTGGACTATGGGCAGCAAAGCAGATATACCCCAGGCACCATCTTTACAACACAACCTATTTGTGTAGCAGAAGCAAACTGGTCCTGGTAGAACAGACTGGATAGAGTTGGATGTGTCTTACTGGCTTGAGGAGAGCACAAGGCCGTGCTCCTTCCTTGGGTGAGAATTTCTTCCTTTAGAATATTCTTATAGAACTTCCTTAACCTTCTTCTTTTCACTTTGCAAATGGAAATAACAGTAGAGGACAGAACTTAGTTGCCTTGTAGCTCTTTGAGACCCTGATTGACTTTACTCAACTCATTGATCAGTTTGTATCTTAAGAAGAAGACTAAGACATCTAATACTTCACTAGTGCTTCTTACATCATTAACTATAACAGTATTGCACATTTCTGTAGCATGATGCCTTATAAGCATTTACAGAGTATTTTCTCACTTGATTTCCCCCCAAATTCTGAAAATCAAGGCAAGCAGTATTATCCCCATTTTACAGATGAGAAAACTAAGCCTCAGTTTAGTTAGAATATATAACAAATGACACTCAGCTGCTAAATGTTGAATCTGGAACAAGGGCTAGGTCTTTTGATTCTTAGTTTTCATACGCCAAGATCATCCTTCTGATCTTTAAGATATGACATTTATAGTTCTATTGTTATAAAGTTATTGAAGGGAATCTAGAAAATATAGAAGAGCAAAAATTACCAATAATCATACAGAGGTATTTTTGCTATTAATATTCTGTAGTTTTCATATAAATATACACATGTATGCATGTGTTTATACTCAGTCTCTTCAGTTGTGTCTGATTCTTTGCGACCCTGTGGACTGTAGCCCACCAGGCTCCTCTTTCCATGGGATTGTCTAGATAAGAATATTAGAATGAGTTGCCATGCTCTCCTCCAGGAGATCTTCCCAACCCAGGGATCAAACTCACGTCTTCCGTATTGCAGGCGGATTCTTTACCTTCTGAGGCACCTAGGAATCCCACACACATGAGTTCTGTTCAGTTCAGTCGCTCAGTCGTGTCCAACTCTTTGCGACCCCATGAATTGCAGCACGCCAGGCCTCCCTGTTCATCACCATCTCTCGGAGTTCACTCAGACTCAC
>SJYW01003341.1:265506-278050 GCA_006410735.1 Raphicerus campestris | reverse complement strand
CCAGTCATGTTCAACTCTTTGAAACCCCATGAATCGCAGCACGCCAGGCCTCCCTATTCATTACCATCTCTCGGAGTTCACTCAGACTAACGTCCATCGAGTCCGTGATGCCATCCAGCCATCTCATCCTCAGTCGTCCCCTTCTCCTCCTGCCCCCAATCCCTCCCAGCATCAGAGTCTTTTCCAATGAGTCAACTCTTCGCATAAGGTGGCCAAAGTACATATATACACACAAATAATTTATTTTTATATATTTAACATGTACATGTATGCATGTATATATACACAGATTTTTTTTTGAGTTAGCGCATACACATGGCTGAAATTTCTAAAAATTAACTATAGGTACTGACGTTGCACAGCTGATCTCTAGAACTTATTTATCTTGCATAATAAAAACTTTATTGTGCACTTTAAAATATGTTAAGAAGATAGATCTCATCTTAGTTGCTCTTCCCCACAAATAGATATGTTAAGAAGATAGATCTCATCTTAGTTGCTCTTCCCCACAAATAGACCAATCAACCACACACACACCCCACAGAAGAACACGAGGAAATTTTGAGGAGTTTGGAAGTAATGGATATTTCTGTACCTTGGTTGTGATGGCATCACGGGTGTATGCATATGTCCAAACTCATCAAGATCTGTATATTAAAAGTGTACACTCTTGGTATATCAGTTATACCTCAAAGAAGCTATAAATGAAAAAAACAAATTTCAAAAAAATTGAAAAGGGTGTAAAAGGTGTAAATCTTTTTCTACCATCATTTCCTAGCCTTACAACTTCCCTTTCCACCTGTTTCTTGAGTAGTTTTCTAGAGATAGTTTATCCATGGTCATTTAGATTGCTTCTGAATTTCATTATTACAAACCACTCATTTTACGTAAACCACTTATGTGTAAATTCATATGTAAAGTTACATTTAAGCCATTTTGAGTGCATGAGCTTGTCTTTTAAGCTAAACTCTGACAAATGAACTTAATAAGGTCAAGGATGTATTGATGTTCTACTTTTAATTTGTTGCCAAACTGTTCTCCACAGGGGCTGAACCAATATACACTGCCAACAATATGTGGGTGTGTCTATTTCTCCAAACTATACCAATAGAAAGTGTTATCAAACTTTTGGACACTCAATAATTTGATGATTATGAAACATGATTTTTCAGCATATTTTTAAAATGCAATTCTTTTATTATGAATGGAGTTAAACATCTTTTCACTTAAAAATTTTATTTTCTGTGAACTGTCCTTTTGCACATTTTCTATTGGATTTATTTTCTTATTGAT
Source organism: Raphicerus campestris (assembly GCA_006410735.1). Taxonomy (NCBI): domain Eukaryota; kingdom Metazoa; phylum Chordata; class Mammalia; order Artiodactyla; family Bovidae; genus Raphicerus; species Raphicerus campestris. Next base: position 276,757 of record SJYW01003341.1, on the reverse strand, counting down.
TTATATACGAGGGACATTAATCCTTAATTTATGACATAAATTTGTAGTGCATTTTTTTGGTTTCAATACTGCTATTCAAATATTTGGTCTTTCTGGAGTCTATTTTAAATAATCATGTGATATGAATCTGCTGGCTTTTGTTTGTTTGTTTTCCAGATGGCTGCTCCTTTGTTGCCTTACCATTTACCTGTGTGTAATTATTTTCCCAACAAATCTGAGCCATTATCTCAATATATTTATATTCGTTACTTTGCTTTTTATTACAGTGCAATAATGTGTCTCTCTACTCAAGAGCGAGTATCACATTGTTTTAATTCTTGAGCCTGTAATTATGTGTGATAAAATTTATCTTAATGATGCTTTTTTCTTTCTAGTATATTTTTATTACTTTTTTCAGATTTTTTATATTTTTGCTTATTTATTTCTCCCTATGAACTTTAAAATTTCCTGCCTAGTTCCAGGAAACAAAAGTGTTGCTATTTTTATTAGGATTATGTTGTATTTATAGATTAATTTAGCAGGAGCTGGCACTTCGTAGAATGTTAAGTCTTCCTATCCAAGAACATGGTATGAATTGCTTGTTCAAGTCTTCTTTCTGTCTCTCAGGAACATTTAAAATATCTATTCAACTAGAGAACTTGCACATTTCATGTTGTTCTTTCTAGTATTTTTCCTTTTTGCTGCTCTAGGAAATGGGATGTTATCTTCCCTACTTGTTGTCTATGTGAAATCTATAGGTTATATACTCATTTTCACCCAGCTGCCAGCAAAATGTGATAATATTTAGTTGTTTCCAATTTGTATATCTTTAATTTCTTTCCTTTGTCAAAATTTCTTTGACAAATACCAAGAAGCAATATTAAGTTGAGCATTATTGATGTCACCCTGCTTATTTAACTTATATGCAGAGTTTATTATGAGAAATGCTGGGCTGGATGAAGAACAAGCTGGAATCAAGACTGCCAGGAGAAATATCAATAACCTCAGATATGCAGATGACACCACCGTTGTGGCAGAAAGTAAAGAGGAACTAAAAAGCCTCTGATGAAAGTAAAAGAGAAGAGTGAAAAAACTGGCTTAAAACCCAACATTCAAAAAATGAAGATCATGGCATCTGGTCCCATCACTTCATGGCAAATAGATGGGGAAACAATAGAAACAGTGACAGACTTCATTTTCTTGGACTCCAAAAATCACTACAGATGATGACTGTAGCCATGAAATTAAAAGATGTTTGCTTCTTGAAATAAAAACTGTAACAAACCTAGACAGCATATTAAAAAGCAGAGNTCATGTGATATGAATCTGCTGGCTTTTGTTTGTTTGTTTTCCAGATGGCTGCTCCTTTGTTGCCTTACGATTTACCTGTGTGTAATTATTTTCCCAACAAATCTGAGCCATTATCTCAATATATTTATATTCGTTACTTTGCTTTTTATTACAGTGCAATAATGTGTCTCTCTACTCAAGAGCGAGTATCACATTGTTTTAATTCTTGAGCCTGTAATTATGTGTGATAAAATTTATCTTAATGATGCTTTTTTCTTTCTAGTATATTTTTATTACTTTTTTCAGATTTTTTATATTTTTGCTTATTTATTTCTCCCTATGAACTTTAAAATTTCCTGCCTAGTTCCAGGAAACAAAAGTGTTGCTATTTTTATTAGGATTATGTTGTATTTATAGATTAATTTAGCAGGAGCTGGCACTTCGTAGAATGTTAAGTCTTCCTATCCAAGAACATGGTATGAATTGCTTGTTCAAGTCTTCTTTCTGTCTCTCAGGAACATTTAAAATATCTATTCAACTAGAGAACTTGCACATTTCATGTTGTTCTTTCTAGTATTTTTCCTTTTTGCTGCTCTAGGAACTGGGATGTTATCTTCCCTACTTGTTGTCTATGTGAAATCTATAGGTTATATACTCATTTTCACCCAGCTGCCAGCAAAATGTGATAATATTTAGTTGTTTCCAATTTGTATATCTTTAATTTCTTTCCTTTGTCAAAATTTCTTTGACAAATACCAAGAAGCAATATTAAGTTGAGCATTATTGATGTCACCCTGCTTATTTAACTTATATGCAGAGTTTATTATGAGAAATGCTGGGCTGGATGAAGAACAAGCTGGAATCAAGACTGCCAGGAGAAATATCAATAACCTCAGATATGCAGATGACACCACCGTTGTGGCAGAAAGTAAAGAGGAACTAAAAAGCCTCTGATGAAAGTAAAAGAGAAGAGTGAAAAAACTGGCTTAAAACCCAACATTCAAAAAATGAAGATCATGGCATCTGGTCCCATCACTTCATGGCAAATAGATGGGGAAACAATAGAAACAGTGACAGACTTCATTTTCTTGGACTCCAAAAATCACTACAGATGATGACTGTAGCCATGAAATTAAAAGATGTTTGCTTCTTGAAATAAAAACTGTAACAAACCTAGACAGCATATTAAAAAGCAGAGACATTACTTTGCCAACAAAGGTCTGTCTAGTCAAAGCTATGGTTCTTCAAGTATGGTGAAGAATTGTATGGATGTTAGAGTTGGACCATAAAGAAGGCTGAGTGCCAAAGAACTGATGCTTTTGAACTGTGGTGTTGGAGAAGACTCTTGAGAGTCCCTTGGACAGCAAGGTGATCCAACCAATCAATCCTCAAGGAAATCAACCCTGAATATTCATTGGAAGGACTGATGCTGAAGCTGAAACTCCAATACTTTGGCCACCTGATGTGAAGAACTGACTCATTAGCAAAGACCCTGATCCTGGGAAAGACTGATGGCAGGAGAAGCGGATGAGAGATGATAAGATTGTTGGATGGTGTCACTGACTCAATGGACATGAGTTTGAGCAAGCTCCAGGAGTTGATGAAGGACAGGGAAGCCTGGCGTGCTACAGTCCACGGGGTCGCAAAGAGTCAGACACGACTGAGCCACTGAGCTGAACTAAACAATCGCCAGCCATAATGGGAACATGATTAACCTAACAATACAAAATAGTTACATGCAATCTGGGGGGTTAAGTAGAGTGATGTGGTAAGTGGAAGTACATACACGAGTGTGTTCATCCACTCAGCCAGTCTTTAATCCACTTACATTTAAGGTAATTATCTATATCTATGATCCTATTACCATTTTCTTAATTGCTTTGGGCTTATGCTGTGTAGGTCTTTTTCTTCTCTTGTGTTTCCTGTCTGGAGAAGTTCCTTTAGAATTTGTTATAAAGCTGGTTTGGTGATGCTGAATTCTCTTAACTTTTGCTTGTCTGATTTCTTCATCATATCTGAGAGCTTTGCTGGTGCCTTAGATGGTAAAGTGTCCGCCTGCAATGCAGAAGACCTGGGTTCAATCTCTGGGTCAGGAAGATTCCCTGGAGAAGGAAATGGCAACTCCAGTATTATCCAACTCCAGTATATCCAATGCAATACACTCCAGAATTCCTGCCTGGGAAATCCTACAGACAGAGCTGCCTGGCGGGCTATAGTCCATGGGGTCACAAAGAGTCAGACACAACTGACTGACTAACATTTCCATTTTTCATATCTGAACAACAGTGTTGCTGGGTAGAGTATTCTTGATTGTAGCTCTTCCCTTTCATCACTTTAAATACATCACGCCATTCCGTTCTGTTGCGGAGGTTCTGTTGAGAAATCAGCTGATAACCTTACAGGAGTCCCTTGTGTGTTATTTGGCATTTCCCCTCAGCAAGCCAGCACAGACGCATGCCTCCACTGGAGACCCTCCAACACTAGCATGTAGGTCTGCTTCAGGCTCCTGTGGGGCCCCTGCCCCTCTCTCCTGGGTCCTGGTGCTGCACAAGATTTCGTTTGTGCCCTCCAAGAGTGGAATCTCTATTTCCCCGAGTCCTGTGGGACCCTTTGGTGGGTCCCCAGCCTGGGAAGCCTGACATGGGGCTCGGAACCTTCCCAAGAGTGGAAGAACTTCTTCGATATTACTGTTCTCTGCTTTGCAGGTCTTCCACCTGGCGGGTATGGGGCTTGATTTTCTTGTGATTGCACCTCTCTTACCTTCTTCCTTTGTCTTTGGATGTGGAGCCTTTTTTGGTGGGTTCTAGTGTCCTCCTGCTGTGGGCTGTTCAACAGCTAGTTGCTACTTTGGTGTTCAGGCAGGAGGAGATGAGTTCACGTCCTTCTACTCTGCCATCTTGAACCAATTCTTGCTTTTACAAATTTCTGTTGGCTTTTAATTTTCAGGAAGACTGCGTCCTTCATTTTCAAGTTTTATTATTAAAATTCCTAGATTTATTGTTATATTTCTTAGATGCATTATTATATATCCTACATATATTGTTATATTTGTAGTTTTGTTGTGATCAGGGATGTTTTCAGGTACAGGGTCAGGACTGTTTTATTTTCATTGTGAAATGTATCTTTTAGAATTAAAAATTTCCCCCTTTTATTTCATTTGATAATTCTGCATTTAAATTTACTTTTTGCTTGCGTTTTTCATAATATCTTATTATTTATTCTTGAAACAGTTGAATTGTCTTTTAAAAGGATTAAAACTGGGGAACTTCTAATTTGTATTTGTGGCAAGCAGAATAATGTTTCCCCAAAGCAGCCCATATCCTAATATTCAGAATCCACGAATGATATGTTATAAGCAAAAGTGTAATTAAGGTTAAGGACTGAATTAAGGCTGCTAATTAGCTGATCTTAAAGTAGGGAGAGTATCTTATATTACCAAAGCGGGCCCATTATAAACATAAGGACCATCATATGGGCAAGAAATGTCAAAATCAGAGAGAAAGCAACGCATGAAAAACGCCATCAGTCTTTGTTGGCTTTGAAGATAGAAGGGGGCCATGAGCCAAGGAAGGTGGGCAGAGTTTAGGAGCTGGAAAATGGGTGGGAACTGTTTCTCTCCTAGAGCCTCCAGAAAGGAATGCAGCCCTGTCAACACTTTGATTTTAGCCTAGTGAAACCGAATTCAGTCTTCTGATTGCTAGAACTTAAGGAAAGAAGTTGTTGTTGTAAGCTACTGAGCTTGTGGTAACTTGTTGCAGAAGTAATAGGAGATGTATACAGTATTTATCCATATATTTACCATTTCATCTCTCTCCAGTACTTTATATAGCTCCCAGTTTCCATCTGGTAATATTATCCTTCTGCCTGTTTCCTTTAATGTTTCCTGTACTGGTCAAATATCTGAAAAAGTCTTTGTGTCTCCCTCAATTTTAAAAGATATTTTCATTTGGTATAGAATTCTAGTTTTAGTGGTTTATTTTTCTTTAGGCAGTTTGTAGATGTCCCTCTATTGACTTTTGGGGTACACACATATGGGGGGTATGTGTGTATGTGTGTGTGTGTGAAATTGAGAAATAAAAAAGGAGATTTTCTGAGTTAGAACTGGTGCTAGTTTGGCTTCTCCTAAAATCAGAACATGAAACTCCTATGGCATCTTCATTAATCTATATAATTATCAAGAAGGGACAGATCAGGTAATGACATTAGCCAAATCAGCCTAAAGGGTAGAGTCCCACCATATGAATTAAATTACATCAGATGTTACACTGAGTGGCTAAAGCTGTACATATCTATGTAGTAAGTAGCAGTCGTATTTGAAGCAAGGGTTGGTTTCAGAAGAGATTGTGAAGCCATCCCAGGGAAGAGATCAAATGTTGAAAACCTAAAAGTTTTAGAAAAAGAGTGCAAGATAATATAAGATTAGTTCAGGATAGGAGATTCAGGTCAACACTCCTAAAAGGCTGGGACTTCTTAATGGATGGTGGCCAGGTTGGGGGTTGGGTAGAATCAGATAAGAAAGGATGGTTTTCATTGGTTAGTTTAATTGAAACCAAGCTAGTTTGGACAGGCTCTTCTCATATCCTGTCTTGTATTGTTGATTGAGTACCCCATCCAAACTGTAAGCACTTTGGGGATAATGTGTAACATTTCTGTAACCTACATACCACCCAGCATAATGTTTTGCTCACTGCATGTTTCCTAACTGGCTGAAAACCTTTCTAACATATCAGCTATTTCATTCAGCCTGGTATAAATAACACTAAGTGCTAGTTCATGTAAACTACATTTGACAAATCGGTGTTAAATGTTTTATGATTTATTATACCTGGCAATATTTACTAAACCCATTTTACTCTTTAAAAAGTAAATCAAGAACATATTTGCAGGAGGTGTGTGAATTTTAAATCACTTTCACCCACATTAAATGGTCTCATTTAATTTAATGAGAATAGTCTCATTTCCATTAGGAAGTTCTCTTGTGGTTTACTACTCCAGTGCCCTAAAGAGGGAGTCAAGTTTATACTCCAGCAAAGGGACAGAGTCCTCTGTGCCACTTTCATAGAAACCTGCCCATATTATATTGAAAATTCCATCCTGCACTGATTACTGGTCTCAATAAACACATTATGGAGACTTTTATGGTTACCAGTGCTTGCGAGTTATTAGAAAATATAATGAAAAAAATTTTAATATTGCCACGTGATTGCTCCCTAAATTTCTTTTTTCTATTTAAAAGTGTTGGTTAAAATGCTAATGTTCACCTTTACCTTCCCAAAACACCATGGTTATTATAAAACTAAGAGGCACACACACTTTAAAGAGCAGCTGGGCAGCCCAGGTTTGATGTTTTCCAGGAAACGTGGTGTCGGACACACTGATCCCTCAGCCTCAAAGCCACTGGTGCCCAGAACAGAGAGTGAGGAAAGGCCCACTCACGTCACATCCCTGCTAAACTGTGACATTTACTGAATATTGAAAATACATGAAACTTGAACTTGTGAAATTATGATTACAAACTATAGATTAGTGTGTGTGTGTACATACACCCATGCACACATGTGCACACACACACATACACACACACAGAATGGAAGGGACTCTTCTTGATAGAATAGATTAACTTCTACCAAAGCCCTTAGAACAGTCTGTCTTAGGCCTTGAGAATTCACTGAGATTTCTTAACATCCAAATTACTTTTCAAAATTACAATAAGTATTTTCAGTTTATGAATGATATGATGAGGTGTGTAAAGAGTCTTTATTCTATGGACTTCTAAACCATTCTAGGCCAGAAAAAGCATTCTCTAAAGAGGAGCTGAGACCAGGGGACGACAGAGGATGAGATGGTTGGATGGCATCATCGACTCAATGGACATGAGTTTGAGTAAGCTCCGGGAGCTGGTGATGGACAGGGAGGCCTGGCGTGCTGCAGTCCATGGGATCGCAAAGAGTCGGGCATGAGTGATCAATTGAACTGAACTGCAAGAGGAGTTACGTAGTAACCACAGGCAGAGAGGGCTCACACCTGTTTGTGGTGGCTCCCTAAGTCCTGGCTTGGCTGGGCTAGACCCCATTTCCCAGATTCCGCTTTCCTGCATGCTTCCAGTGAGGTGTGGGAGATGTGGCCGCGGAAGTGAGGCGGCAGCTCTTTGTGACTGACTCTGTTTTTGGTCAGCTCCCCACCTCAGGGGCTTCCCTCGGGGCTCAGCTGGTAAAGAATCTGCCTGCAGTGCGGGAGCCCTGGGTTCAGTCCCTTGGTTGGGAAGATCCTCTGGAGAAGGGAAAGGCTACCCACTCCAGCATTCTGGCCTGGAGAACTCCGTGGACTATGTAGTCTGTGGGGTCGCAACGGGTCGAGTGTAAGGGAGTAACTAGAACTGCAACTGCTTCAGTTTCCCTTGGATCTTCTTTCAGTTTCTCCAACTCGTTGGCCTGGTTTGTGTGTTTAGGTCCATGGTGAAGGGCCCCAGCAATACACAGCAACCAAAGTCAGAGGCAACAAGAACCACACAGGTTTTTCCATCTCCGAGGGGCTCTGGCCAGGGCTTGTGGACTCTTTGCCCCACAACATATCCGTCTTGCCTTCACCAACAGATACACAGACACACCAGTACACATTCAGTCAAGATTCACTCAGCAAGCTGAACCACAGGCTGTACATTTATGGATAATACACACATGTATATGTATGTATGTGTGTGTGTGTGTGTGTATGGGTATATATCTATTATTGAAGCTGAAGGTCCAACACTTTGGCCACCTGATGCAAACAGCTGACTCATTGGAAAAGACCCTGATACTGGGAAAGACTGAAGGCAGAAGAGGGTGACAGAGGCTGAGATGTTTGGATGGCATCATTGACTCAATGGACATGAACTTGGGCAAACTCTGGGAGATGGTGAGGGACAGGGAGGCCTGGCGTACTGCTGTCCATGGGGCTGCAGAGAGTTGGATACAACTTGGCGACTGAACAGCAACAATGGGTATGTGTGTATATGTGTGTGGCCTGTGGTCCTGCTTCTCTGATGGAATTGTGGCTGACACACCATCTCTCTATGTCACGCTAGTATCGAGGCTTGAGTTGATGGACTTTGATTTGGTATTGTTTTTGTTGAAATACATTCTTCATTTTGGGTAATCTGTGTTAGCAAAAAGTGCTCTTGTAGTGGATTTCCAGCACTTCCCATGAGGGATTACTTTGAAAGAGCTGCAGTTGTGAAATCTGGGAAGCTTTCCAAGGCTCTTTTATTAACCTCTCCTCCATCCTCTTCTCCGCTGGTGCCCTTCTATTGACCAACCTATTTTCTGTCTACAAAAAGGAGATGATGCTTAATAGAGTGGCCCTGGGAACATCTTTATTTATCGTGTGATTTATGCATGTCATTCTAGAGAAGAAAATTCAGCAGGAAGTCTTCCAAGGATGGTCAGTCCTGAGAACTCAATCTAAAATTTGAATATCAAACTGTGTTTAGACTTGTACGTGGAAAGTTGCCTCAGTTCTCTCCTGATTTCTTTTTCACTTTGATCTGATATTCAGCCTGTAGGACACAGTTGGACGCAGGATTCCAGACTCGATGGCCTGTCAACTTGTTTGTTACATCGTCACTCAGAAGAGGGGGCATTTGGAATTTCGTTGATAAGATTGGCTTATATGGGAAACCAACACAGAATGATCCAGGTTTCTCGTCCAGATCGAGTTTGGCTCAGTGGTGCTGACAGTAGCAAAAATTGCTTGTGATTGCAAGAGCGATTACCTTCTGCCACAGGGAGCGGGTCTGCTCTTTCTCGTCAGCTGACATGGAGCTCTGCCATTAGCGTCATGGAAGTCATCCTGGGGTTTCCAAGCATTTCTAGGCCAGACGTGAAGCCACACTGAGCTTGGATCGATCTGGCACTTCACGAAAAGCCAAGCCAACGTCTAAGAATTTAAAACGAAGTATCATAGCAGCTCACATTTACAGAGTGCTGATTCAGGCTTGATGCCAAGTGTTTTATGGGCATTTTCTCATTAGAGCAACCCTCTGAGGAAGTTATTATCCCCATGTTACAATGGAGAGCACTGAGGACCCAAGGGGTTAAATAACTTGTCTGAAAGTCACATGGCTAAGAGCTTGAAGAGCTAGGATTTGAACTCAGAATGTAGGGTGCAAAGGCACATGTCTCCTCACCATGCTACCCTGGAAAGTGGAGGGGAGTCCAGTGGGAGAAGATGAGATAACCCACACTGCTGATTTACGGTGCGAGATAGAGGCATGCCCTGCTCCAATCCCCGTCCCCTGTTGCAGTCAGAGAATAGACCAGAGAACTGGAAGTCCATGCGTACCTCCCTCGGGCTGATCAGTCCCCAAAGGCAAGGCGAAAACAATCAAAGTTAGACTCAGCAGATGAGCAGTCACCACAAGGACACCTCCGGCAGCCTCTGCCTTTCCTGGCTGTGGCCCCATTCTCTGCTGGGATGACAGATTAGAGAAACGGTCATGCTTCTGTGAGGTTGTACTGAACAAGTGGGAAGCTGCACAGACCAATTTTCTTAGATTATTAAATTAGTACGAAACTGAGGGGTAAGAACAAGGCAGGGTGAATAGATTCTACTTCTGGCAAGATAAGCCAACGAGAAATCTGGTCCACATGATTCTAGTCAAATATGCTAAGTGCCCCGTTACCCGGAGAGCACGTTTTATGCGCCATGTTAAGCTGTCAGGACTTGTTCCACTGAGTGGTATGTGGAGAGGAAAGCCAGTCCCACAGGCTGCTCTGGGGGCCTGCAGACCCGCTTGGACTGAGCCTGCTGTTCAGCACGCCCCTGCTGGTTCTCGTTAACATTCTCATGGCCTTGTCATTGATAACGAAATAAAATCAATATGAAGGCTCTCACTTGACTTATCATTTGCAGCTTTCAGCATTGCCTTAGTCTTTCAGATCTTTAAGCACTAACGAGATACACTGCAAATCAGGATTCCAGTTCCAAATTGCCTACAATTTGGTGAGCACGGATGCACCAGGCATTGTATTTCAGTCTCCTATAGCTCCTTTCCTTTCAGAAAGTATCCATTCAGTCCTTAGATATAGGTTAAGTGTCTCTCTCTGCTAGGTGTTGGGGACAGTGGGCTAAATCACACACAGTCCTTCACAAAAGGAGAACAGAGTCTGGCACAGGAGATTGGTGACTGTGAATGAGCCACGATCACCTAACGACTTGTGTGTACATGGAGCTCTGGGGGAAGCAGATAGCTCTGTCTAGGGGAGAGGATTTCAGGGAAGTGTGTTGAGGAGGAAGGAGATGATGGAGCTGCATTTTGAAGCATACAAAGGACAAGTGCTTGAGAAGCTATGGAAGCTTGAGTGACTTTTTGAGTAGTGCGAGTGGCAAAGGGCATGACTGAAGGTATTGCCAGAACCACGTGGAAAAGCAGGTGGGAAAGTAGCCAGCTTTTCATAATGGGGGAGCGAGAACCACTGAAAGATGTGAAGCAAAGGAGAGCCATTATCAGAGGAGCATTTCAGTATTGGGGGAAGTGCTCTCTAAAGCAGTGTTAAGAATGGATTAGGGGGACTTCCCTGGTGGTCCAGTGGCTGGAACATCACCTTCCAATGGAAGGGGTGTGGATTCGATCTCTGGTTGGGGAGCTAAGGATCCTGCATGCCTTGTGGCCGAAAAACCAGAACATCAACAACAGAAGCAATAGTGTGACAAATTCAGCAAAAACATTAAAACTGGTCCACATTAAAAAAAAAAAATCTGTAAAAAAAAAAAAAAAGGAATGGATCAGGGTGTCCAAAGTGGAGGGAGAGAGGCCAGTTAAAAGCCACTGCATTGGTTTTGAAAAGAGATGTGCAAAAGAGAAGCCAGTAAACAGACCACAAAGTGGTGTTCAGAGAATCAGGGTTGCATCTGGAATGAGGGTGCATGCCTCAAACAAGACATTTCTAATCCAGGAGTGGAGAGATTCGTGAAGGAGTGACCAAGAAAGTAAAAAAAAAAA
>SJYW01003341.1:248852-264022 GCA_006410735.1 Raphicerus campestris | reverse complement strand
TGATGCTTTTGAACTGTGGTGTTGGAGAAGACTCTTGAGAGTCCCTTGGACAGCAAGGTGATCCAACCAATCAATCCTCAAGGAAATCAACCCTGAATATTCATTGGAAGGAGTGATGCTGAAGCTGAAACTCCAATACTTTGGCCACCTGATGTGAAGAACTGGCTCATTAGCAAAGACCCTGATCCTGGGAAAGACTGATGGCAGGAGAAGCGGATGAGAGATGATAAGATTGTTGGATGGTGTCACTGACTCAATGGACATGAGTTTGAGCAAGCTCCAGGAGTTGATGAAGGACAGGGAAGCCTGGCGTGCTACAGTCCACGGGGTCGCAAAGAGTCAGACACGACTGAGCCACTGAGCTGAACTAAACAATCGCCAGCCATAATGGGAACATGATTAACCTAACAATACAAAATAGTTACATGCAATCTGGGGGGTTAAGTAGAGTGATGTGGTAAGTGGAAGTACATACACGAGTGTGTTCATCCACTCAGCCAGTCTTTAATCCACTTACATTTAAGGTAATTATCTATATCTATGATCCTATTACCATTTTCTTAATTGCTTTGGGCTTATGCTGTGTAGGTCTTTTTCTTCTCTTGTGTTTCCTGTCTGGAGAAGTTCCTTTAGAATTTGTTATAAAGCTGGTTTGGTGATGCTGAATTCTCTTAACTTTTGCTTGTCTGATTTCTTCATCATATCTGAGAGCTTTGCTGGTGCCTTAGATGGTAAAGTGTCCGCCTGCAATGCAGAAGACCTGGGTTCAATCTCTGGGTCAGGAAGATTCCCTGGAGAAGGAAATGGCAACTCCAGTATTATCCAACTCCAGTATATCCAATACAATACACTCCAGAATTCCTGCCTGGGAAATCTTACAGACAGAGCTGCCTGGCGGGCTATAGTCCATGGGGTCACAAAGAGTCAGACACAACTGACTGACTAACATTTCCACTTTTCATATCTGAACAAGAGTGTTGCTGGGTAGGATATTCTTGATTGTAGCTCTTCCCTTTCATCACTTTAAATACATCACGCCATTCCGTTCTGTTGTGGAGGTTCTGTTGAGAAATCAGCTGATAACCTTACAGGAGTCCCTTGTGTGTTATTTGGCATTTCCCCTCAGCAAGCCANCCCCGTCCCCTGTTGCAGTCAGAGAATAGACCAGAGAACTGGAAGTCCATGCGTACCTCCCTCGGGCTGATCAGTCCCCAAAGGCAAGGCGAAAACAATCAAAGTTAGACTCAGCAGATGAGCAGTCACCACAAGGACACCTCCGGCAGCCTCTGCCTTTCCTGGCTGTGGCCCCATTCTCTGCTGGGATGACAGATTAGAGAAACGGTCATGCTTCTGTGAGGTTGTACTGAACAAGTGGGAAGCTGCACAGACCAATTTTCTTAGATTATTAAATTAGTACGAAACTGAGGGGTAAGAACAAGGCAGGGTGAATAGATTCTACTTCTGGCAAGATAAGCCAACGAGAAATCTGGTCCACATGATTCTAGTCAAATATGCTAAGTGCCCCGTTACCCGGAGAGCACGTTTTATGCGCCATGTTAAGCTGTCAGGACTTGTTCCACTGAGTGGTATGTGGAGAGGAAAGCCAGTCCCACAGGCTGCTCTGGGGGCCTGCAGACCCGCTTGGACTGAGCCTGCTGTTCAGCACGCCCCTGCTGGTTCTCGTTAACATTCTCATGGCCTTGTCATTGATAACGAAATAAAATCAATATGAAGGCTCTCACTTGACTTATCATTTGCAGCTTTCAGCATTGCCTTAGTCTTTCAGATCTTTAAGCACTAACGAGATACACTGCAAATCAGGATTCCAGTTCCAAATTGCCTACAATTTGGTGAGCACGGATGCACCAGGCATTGTATTTCAGTCTCCTATAGCTCCTTTCCTTTCAGAAAGTATCCATTCAGTCCTTAGATATAGGTTAAGTGTCTCTCTCTGCTAGGTGTTGGGGACAGTGGGCTAAATCACACACAGTCCTTCACAAAAGGAGAACAGAGTCTGGCACAGGAGATTGGTGACTGTGAATGAGCCACGATCACCTAACGACTTGTGTGTACATGGAGCTCTGGGGGAAGCAGATAGCTCTGTCTAGGGGAGAGGATTTCAGGGAAGTGTGTTGAGGAGGAAGGAGATGATGGAGCTGCATTTTGAAGCATACAAAGGACAAGTGCTTGAGAAGCTATGGAAGCTTGAGTGACTTTTTGAGTAGTGCGAGTGGCAAAGGGCATGACTGAAGGTATTGCCAGAACCACGTGGAAAAGCAGGTGGGAAAGTAGCCAGCTTTTCATAATGGGGGAGCGAGAACCACTGAAAGATGTGAAGCAAAGGAGAGCCATTATCAGAGGAGCATTTCAGTATTGGGGGAAGCGCTCTCTAAAGCAGTGTTAAGAATGGATTAGGGGGACTTCCCTGGTGGTCCAGTGGCTGGAACATCACCTTCCAATGGAAGGGGTGTGGATTCGATCTCTGGTTGGGGAGCTAAGGATCCTGCATGCCTTGTGGCCGAAAAACCAGAACATCAACAACAGAAGCAATAGTGTGACAAATTCAGCAAAAACATTAAAACTGGTCCACATTAAAAAAAAAAAATCTGTAAAAAAAAAAAAAAAGGAATGGATCAGGGTGTCCAAAGTGGAGGGAGAGAGGCCAGTTAAAAGCCACTGCATTGGTTTTGAAAAGAGATGTGCAAAAGAGAAGCCAGTAAACAGACCACAAAGTGGTGTTCAGAGAATCAGGGTTGCATCTGGAATGAGGGTGCATGCCTCAGACAAGACATTTCTAATCCAGGAGTGGAGAGATTCATGAAGGAGTGACCAAGAAAGTAAAAAAAAAAATAAAAAAACTTCAGACACACCTGCAGATGCTAAGTGAATTTGGCATTTGGAGATGACTGGTGACCTTGGGGAGGTCAGTCTCTGTGAAGTGATGTGGGCAAAGGTCTGACTGCAGTGGAGTGGGGAGAGTATGGGACATGAAGACACTGGGATATTAGTAGGACCTGTTAATTTGAGAGGCTTGGCTGTGATGACCAGGATAGTAGGTTTTGTGTTTGCTGCTAAAAAAACAAAAAACAAAAAAACAGGAGTTGGAAATTGCTGTGCAAATGGAACCGAGTCAGCTCCCTGTTGTCTTGTTGAGTGCTGGCGCTTTAAACCTTAAGGCATCCTGCAGCTTCAGAAGGATGAGCCAGTTGGACTCAGCCACCATGAGAAGAACTATCTTTTGTCAAGGGCAATTGTCCTGATTGTTTCCTACATTTGTGCTTGAATCCTATCTTCCTCCCCACTTGCAGAACTTTCCTCTGTTTACTTGGTTGAGGCCTGTGCCCTGAATTAGTCCCTAACATTTTTGTTGACCACATCACACTCTCCTGGCTTAAGTTTTGACTCTCTTCTGCTCTGGGTCCTGAACTTTATAAAGTCATCCTAGGTTGCAGGTCCGCCCATGCCTTTGAATGAGGCCAGGATTTCAACCTCTCCCAGGTTAGAATCTTCCAAAATGAATATCAAATGGCAGTGTAGGGTGGTGGGTTAAGAGTGGGGATTCTGTGGCCAGGCTGCCTGGGTTCAAATCTTGGCTCTACCACCTGTTAATTGGGTGATCTTGGACATATTTCTTGAACTCTCTTTGCCTCAGTTTTCTCATCGTCTCCATTGGGAGTAATAACAGAACCCACTTCGTGGAACTAAATGTATTAATATATGCAAGATGCTTAGAACAGTGTTTGGCACATAGTAAAATCTCAGTGCTGTCTTCACAAATGAGACAAGTTCCGCAGTCTGTTTCAGCAAGGGTTTCTACCTTTTTGCTGCCCTCTGGTGGCCAGCGAACATATTGGAGGACTCAAAATTCTAGTTTGACCCCTTGTGCGCCGGATACAATGCAGATTACATAATAATTATGAAGATGATGACTTGCCTGGTGGCTCAGATGGTAAGGCGTCTGCCTACAATGTGGGAGACCTGGGTTCATTCGATCCCTGGGTTGGGAAGATCCCCTAGAGAAGGAAATGGCAACCCAGTCCAGTACTCTTACCTGGGAAATTCTGTAGATGGAGGAGCCCGGTAGGCTTCAGTCCATGGTGTTGCAAACAGTCGGACACGACTGAGCGACTTCACTTTCACTTTCATGAGGATGATAGTGATGAAAGTATTTGCTTATTATTTAATTGAATCCTCACAGTAACTCTAGTGAAGTAGGTAGGGATTATTAAAGTGAAAGTGAAGTTGCGCAGTCGTGTCCGACTCTGCGACCCCATGGACCGTAGCCCACCAGGCGCCTCCATCCATGGGATTTTCCAGGCAAGAGTACTGAAGTTGCCATTGCCTTCTCCAGGAGATCTTCCCGACCCAGGGCTTGAACTCCAGTCTCCCTCATTGCAGGCAGATGCTTTACCGCCTCAGCCACCAGGGAATAGGACTTGTATAGTTCCTCTTAGGCACTTTTTTTTTTTTCCTGTGTCAATTTTCTGGGGTTTTGTATTAAACAGAAAACTGACACAGGAAAAAAAAATGCCTAAAAGAAACGATACATGTATTAAACATCACATGTACTAAAGCAAGCCTTATTTATAGGTGCTCAGCGGTAAAGAATCAGCCTGCCAACGCAGGAGACACAGGTTCGATCCCTGAGTGGGGAAGATTCCCTGGAGGAGGAAATGGCAACCATTCCAGTATTCTTGCCTGTAAAATCCCACGGACAAAAGACCCTGGTGGCCTACAGTCTATGGGGTCGCAAACAATCGGATACGACTGAGTGACTGAGCACACAAGCCTTATGTGTAGCCAGGGATTCAATTTGAAAGAAATAAAAATGTATTTGTTTAAATTTAGTTCAGGGGATATTTTGATCTGATTTTGTTCCAGTTCAACAGTTTTATAAAACATATAGCATTTGGCTTCAAATCAAACTGCTTTCGTAGTTTTTCCCCCTTCCCCTGTGAAAGTTGCTTCAGTTCATAGCTTAGTGAAACATTAACATTTGGGTTCAGTTCTATTTGAATTTTGGTTTGGAGTTAGGTTTGGTTCAAGTTCTACTTCCAGGAGTCTGGTGAACTTTAGATTGATGGACATTTTCAGGAGACAGCCAATGGCTGACAAGAATGCACTGTGCCTGCTTCATCAAAAACATTTCCACGGCCCTCTTGTCTGAACCCGTATGATATCTGGTTCTCTTTAAGTTGGCTGTCCTCAGACAGAATAATAATGCTAAACATAGTAGTGAGTAGTGATTTTGCAACACTGACAAATGATCTCATTTTGCTGGATAGACTTCTAAACTCACAAATTCATGAATTTAGTCACACATTCATTCTAAAGAATCATACATCCCAGATAGANCGTTCGATCCCTGGGTTGGGAAGATCCCCTAGAGAAGGAAATGGCAACCCAGTCCAGTACTCTTGCCTGGAAAATTCTATAGATGGAGGAGCCCGGTAGGCTTCAGTCCATGGTGTTGCAAACAGTCGGACACGACTGATCGACTTCACTTTCACTTTCATGAGGATGATAGTGATGAAAGTATTTGCTTATTATTTAATTGAATCCTCACAGTAACTCTAGTGAAGTAGGTAGGGATTATTAAAGTGAAAGTGAAGTTGCGCAGTCGTGTCCGACTCTGCGACCCCATGGACCGTAGCCCACCAGGCGCCTCCATCCATGGGATTTTCCAGGCAAGAGTACTGAAGTTGCCATTGCCTTCTCCAGGAGATCTTCCCGACCCAGGGCTTGAACTCCAGTCTCCCGCATTGCAGGCAGATGCTTTACCGCCTCAGCCACCAGGGAATAGGACTTGTATAGTTCCTCTTAGGCACTTTTTTTTTTTTCCTGTGTCAATTTTCTGGGGTTTTGTATTAAACAGAAAACTGACACAGGAAAAAAAAATGCCTAAAAGAAACTATACATGTATTAAACATCACATGTACTAAAGCAAGCCTTATTTATAGGTGCTCAGCGGTAAAGAATCAGCCTGCCAACGCAGGAGACACAGGTTCGATCCCTGAGTGGGGAAGATTCCCTGGAGGAGGAAATGGCAACCATTCCAGTATTCTTGCCTGTAAAATCCCACGGACAAAAGACCCTGGTGGCCTACAGTCTATGGGGTCACAAACAATCGGACGCGACTGAGTGACTGAGCACACAAGCCTTATGTGTAGCCAGGGATTCAATTTGAAAGAAATAAAAATTTATTTGTTTAAATTTAGTTCAGGGGATATTTTGATCTGATTTTGTTCCAGTTCAACAGTTTTATAAAACATATAGCATTTGGCTTCAAATCAAACTGCTTTCGTAGTTTTTCCCCCTTCCCCTGTGAAAGTTGCTTCAGTTCATAG
Source organism: Raphicerus campestris (assembly GCA_006410735.1). Taxonomy (NCBI): domain Eukaryota; kingdom Metazoa; phylum Chordata; class Mammalia; order Artiodactyla; family Bovidae; genus Raphicerus; species Raphicerus campestris. The sequence continues at coordinate 257,675 of SJYW01003341.1, read as the reverse complement.
CTTAGTGAAACATTAACATTTGGGTTCAGTTCTATTTGAATTTTGGTTTGGAGTTAGGTTTGGTTCAAGTTCTACTTCCAGGAGTCTGGTGAACTTTAGATTGATGGACATTTTCAGGAGACAGCCAATGGCTGACAAGAATGCACTGTGCCTGCTTCATCAAAAACATTTCCACGGCCCTCTTGTCTGAACCCGTATGATATCTGGTTCTCTTTAAGTTGGCTGTCCTCAGACAGAATAATAATGCTAAACATAGTAGTGAGTAGTGATTTTGCAACACTGACAAATGATCTCATTTTGCTGGATAGACTTCTAAACTCACAAATTCATGAATTTAGTCACACATTTATTCTAAAGAATCATACATCCCAGATAGATGGAATTCGGGGGTTTGATGCTTCTCGAACTTGCTGTCTTGCCTCCTATTGTAACTATGCAAAGAGAATATGATTATAACCAGTGTTTTGAATGTGGACAATTACTTACTGGTAAGCTATTTTTGATTTGAAAATATTTTCTGAATTATGAAGCTCAATTTCATTATACTCAGGGTCCAAACTGATTTTTGAAAGAATCAGATTTGCAACATTATGAGGCAATTTAATGGACAAATAAGACTCACCTTATGGAAATGATTTGTGGCCAATCTAACTCTAACATATTTGTTTGATTAAACAAGGGAAGTCTAAATTAAGATTCTGTCTGTCTTGAGATAGTGGTTGATGGTGTCAGAGCATCAACATGGATTAAGAAGCTGGGACCTGAGAGTAAAGGCTGAATCAGAGTCTTCATGACATAAAAGCTGTAATAACACTTACTGGACACAGACTGCGTCCTCTCCCACACAAGTACTGTATTTCCATTTAACAAAGTTTAGAGGGCTGAAGTGACTTGTCTAAAGTATGCCAGGTAGCAATAAGTAGGATTTGAACCCAGGCTAATCCAGAATTCAATCACTTAAACATAATGGTAAATTTATAGGTAGTTAGGAACTGAGGGCAAATGTAAATTGAGATCAAGGCGAAGCAGAAATTCAGACACCAAGCAGACAAGTGAAATTCAGGGCATGTACCGAGCAACCAGGAGTCAGGAGACGTCAAGGGTCAGAACCCTTTCATGTAGATGAAAACCAGAGAGGGGCTCAAAACTAGTCTAATAAAAGGAAAAAAGTAAACTTGGCTAGACAAACAAGGGGGCTAGGAGAACAACTGTAAGGCCACAGTCACAGAGAAACTTTGGCAGAAAGGTATTTTCCATCTTTGCAGCTTGGCATCATCAGAGACAGGAACTACCTTAATGATGGACCCATTAGGCCCAATTATAGGAGAAAATATATCAGTACCTGTTGTTTAAGTAGACATGTGAGGTCAGAAATAAAAACTGGTTTAAATTAATCTTGGGGGTCAAAGAATCTTCTTTTTTGTTACATGTCATCTAGCTCATTTCCCTACTCAAAGCAAGAATTTCTTCTATGGTGTCTCTGACAAGGTGATCCAAATCTCTGCCTAAACATTTCCAGTGGTGGTGAGCTCGCCTAGTCAGATTCTCCCTCTGGTTACAGCATTCCAATTCTTGGAAAGCTCTTACTTATGAAGGCTCAGAATTTGATCTGTCTGACTGCTATCCATTGTCCTGACTCTGCTTCTGTGGTCACACAGGAACGCATCTACCCTTTTTCTACCTGACAATCTGTAAAATGAAGATGTTTAAAAATATCTAAAACACAACATTTCCTAAGAGGTAAGAAAAAACAAGCAAACCCAAAACCCATGAGTTAAAGAACTACAGGATGGAAAAATGTCATCCCGAACAGCAGTGCTTTGTCACTTTGAATTTTCATCCCAAGAAAATGTCACCATCCCAGACCCCATCACCACACCAAGTCTTAAGCAGTGCCCTGCTGTCTTTGCAGAATATAAAGAGTTAAGAGCACTTTATTTTTCTTTCTAGTCCTATGTAGATAAACTAGCATTTCTCAAAAATAAGTGTATTAAGAGAAGAAAAAAGGAGAGAGGAAAAAAGTACAGAAGAAAGCTGATGAGCATAGCATGTGATCAGTAGACATAAGACACAGATTTGGCTGGTGTTTCTTCCAAGCCAGAGTGCCTTCCTCTCTATGCTCTCTCCAGGAATGGAGAGGAAGAGGGTGCGGTAGAACCGCATCTTCCCTTTGCAGGATTATGGCAGTGTTAGGATGTGTGGAGTAAGGGCAGCTGTGATGACTTTGTGTTCTGTGATAGGTGGTAGAAAGCAAAATGGTCATTACTTCTACTGTACAAGGAGGGCTAGAAGAATCAGCATTTACTGAGTGCCTGCTATGGATCTCTTCCTCCTCATGCTGCTGCTAAGCCACTTCAGTTGTGTCTGACTCTGTGCGACCCCATAGACGGCAGCCCACCAGGCTCCTCCATCCCTGGATTCTCCAGGCAAGAGTACTGGAGTGGGTTGCCATTTCCTTCTCCACTTACTCCTCATAGTAACCTGGAAAGAAGACAGGCATTATGAAATTCATTTTACAGACAGAAAAATGGAGGTTCAGAGAGGGTAAATTGCTTTAGGTACCCATAGTTAGCATTAGTAACTGTAATACATATATTGCAAATACAAATAAAAGTGACATCATTTACTGAATTTGTCATGTTACTAGTCACATATAACAGCATTCTCTTCCATTCATTCTTTTATTTCTACTTATTAGTTTTTTAAAATTAAATTTAACTTAAAAAATTTGTTATTGTTGCTGCACTTAGGCTTTCTTTAGTTGCGTTGAGCGGGGGCTGCTCTCTAGGTGTGGCGTGCTGGCTTCTCCTTGCAAGGGGTTCTCTTGTGGGGCACAGGCTCTAGAGCGTGCAGGCTTCAGTAGATGCAGCAAGCGGGCTCCAGAGTGCTCAGGCTCAGTATGTGGGATCTTAGTCCCCAGCCCAGGGACTGAACCTGTGTCCCTGACATTGCAAGGAAAATTCATAACCACGGGGTCACCAGGGAAGACCCCATTAATTTTTTAAATCAACAACCATTTATTATATAGCCAACATGTGGCCCATCCCAGTGCATAGAGATGGAAGGCCTATTGACAAACCAAGACAATGCTAAGTATGATATCTGATCAACAAAATACAATCGCACTTTCAAGGAATTTACCATTCAGCAGCTGAGACCAGCACACACAGAGGCAATTACAATGGTGGGTGATAATGCTGGTCTAAAGCGATTTCTTTCCCCTCCCACATATTGAGAAACACGGACTCTGGGAAACAAATCAATGACTCCTCAGGCTGAGTTCTGAAGAATTTTCCCTTTTAAAGTCTCTCCCCTGCTTACCTTGCACAGTGTAGCCCCAGAGAGACCACAGAGGTGGCAGTGGGGTTCCTGGGAATGTTAGCAGGCAAGGACTCAGAAGCAGCCACCAGCCCATGTGTGCCGCAGGAGCTTCCAGACAGATTAGCCCTTCTCTGAACTTCTTGCCAAGGAAGGCCTGAGCGAGCCCTTCTGCGGGGCCCTGGAGGACTGGCTGGGCCCCTGGGGTGGGGTGAGGTTGAACTGGGGGAACTGGCCTGCCGGGGTCCACAAAGACAGCAACATAAATTTTTTTCATTAAAACAATCTTGAAATTGTTGGCAAGCCCATAAAAAGGACTGGTTAGAGCCGTCTTGGGGCAGCTTTTCTTTGAGTTCAGTTTATTAATGTAGGTTTTTACATGGCTTTTTATTAAGAAACATATGGTCCTTTAGGCCATTTAACACCAAGGAAAAAGCTTCATAAAGAAACATTCTGAACACCAATGTAATGTAAACTTGTACTTTTGCATTTTACAGAAAAGCAAGTTATTGGGAGATTTGGGAATCGTTTCTAATGTTCAATGACAAGATATTTAATCTTCCTTTGGAAATATATACATTAAGCTTTTCAAAAGGGAAAAGAAGAATCTGGGTAGGAAAGGGTGCGTGTGCTAAAGGAGGATGGAAATTTGACAATGGGGAAGTTTATATATATTTCTCCTCCCCCAAATGCCTTATTGACCCTTTGAGGTGTTTTCTTAAAGCAGCTAAGGAGGATGTCTTATGTTGCTTGAGTTTAGGGCAAGATTCCATAAAATGAAATCCTTCCAAAACTACTTTTTACAAAGAAATGCAGCCTAATTAGAAAAAGAGCCTTAGGGTTGACCTTATTTTCCTTTTTTTTTTTTTTTTTTTTGTTTACCAAGATGTTTAAAAAAGACAGCAGTGGAAGTGATTNAATGCAGCCTAATTAGAAAAAGAGCCTTAGGGTTGACCTTATTTTCCTTTTTTTTTTTTTTTTTTTTGTGCCTGTTGCTGGGCCCTGGTTCAGAGTGCTAGACTCAGAGGCAAGAGGGGTCTCAAAAGAGCAGGCCTAACCTCAACGAATCATCTGCAGGAAACATGGCCCTCTCATCTTTTGTTCTGTGTGGGGATCAATACCAATATCAAGATGATAACATGGCCACCCATCCTGGAGGCAGCCACTCAGGAATGTTCCCATACCAGAGGGAGCTTGGGCACGACCCCAAAGACACATGTAACTGATCATTAGAAGACCAGGACCAATGGAATCTTAACATGATGGGGCTCGTTTATATGGCACTTTTACCTATATCAGTGGTTCTCAACTGGGCGGAGATTTTGCCACCCAGACGTATTTGGCAAAATGTGGTGACATTTTGGGGTGTCACAACTGGGAGGATGGTGCTATTGGCATCTAGTGGGTAGAAATCAAGAATTCTGGTAATTATCCTGCAATACCCTTATGATACCCTTACAATAAAGACTTATGCAGGCCCAAAAACCAATGGTGCTGATGTTGAGATACCAGTGCTGTCTGGGGATTAGACTGGTGTGCACACATTGGAGTGGGGGGTGTTGTTTTCACTTTTCTACTCTCCCAGCAAAGCCCCAGAAACTCATTTGGCTATGCCTGAGAGTCCTTGAAGGCATTCAATTAACTCTACTCCGCCACAGGGGCAGGAGCTACAGACTTTGCTGATAATTGGGTTGTCTCCTTAGGAGAGAAGACAGGCGGCTCTGTTGTATTTCTGAAGGCCCTAAAACAAGTTAGAAAGATTTCCTGGGGAAAAAAAAAGTGGCAGCTCACTTCACTCCAGGGTTCTTGCCTGGGAAATCCCACGGAGAGAGGGGCCTGGTGGGCTACAGTCGACGGGTCGCAAAATTGTCAGACACACCTTAGCGACTGAAACAGCAGCACTGCGGAAGCAGAGACAGCAGCGGTGGGCAGGAACGCGGGAGGGTGGTGCTTGGGGCTGTAGGTCCGAAGGTGGGAGACTGCACCTTCTAGGATGGATCTGAGCCCAGTCTGGGAGGCAGCTGTGTCTGTGGCCAAGGAGAGAACCGCAGTGGAAAACACGCCGCTGTCCCAGATCAGGGAGGAGGGCAAAGGCAGGCCGAGAAACCGACACAGGACCCCCTCGCCGCCCCGCCAGGTCAGCTGTTGCCCTCCCACCACGCCCCCTGTGGCCATGGTACAGGTGTTGATTCGTTGTTTCCCTGGTTGACGTTGGGTTGGCATCCTGTCCTCAGGGGATGACCTAAAGTGGATAGCATCCCACGAACTGGGAAAGAGGAGAGAAAATACTCAGTTCACACCAAGTTCAGATTTTCATCGTTCTCACTTAGCAATAAAAATTGCAAAGACTCATTCAGCTCCTGCCTTTAGTAAGACACTACCCTGGGTTTTGGGGGAGAGATATAAAGAGGAATGGACCATGGCCCCTGCCCACAAAGACTCATTCTTGTGGCTGAGAAGACAGACGTATCTGCCACACCATGCAATATAACTGTAATAAAAAACAGATCGTTGCAAGTGCTACGATGGAAGTAGTACAAGTCAAATGTGGTGGGACAACAAGAAGCAGAAAATAAATTTATTCCAACTGGAGGCATGTGGGAAGATCTGATGGGGAAAGTGGCATTTATTCAGGACTTTGAAAGTGGTAGGACTTTGATGGATGGAAAGTGTTGCATGTGTCCAGAGGCAAGAGAGCACACGGCCAGTTTGAGAAATCACAATTGGTTCAATACAACCAGAGCAGACAGAACATTCAGGGGGCACTGTAAATGAGCCCTACAAGAGCTGACCTCAGAGGACATAGATACCTAGGTGAGGAATTTGTGTTTTATCCTATCTCTAGCAGCAAACTATTTGAAGGTATTTGAGCAGGGGGATGATACAATCAGCTCTTTTCTCTAGAATGAGAATTTTGTTAGTAGTATGTAAGATGGAATGGAGAGATGGGAGGCTGGACAATCAGGCAGGGACNTACAACCAGAGCAGACAGAATATTCAGGGGGCACTGTAAATGAGTCCTACAAGAGCTGACCTCAGAGGACATAGATACTAAGATGAGGAATTCGTGTTTTATCCTATCTCTAGCAGCAAACTATTTGAAGGTATTTGAGCACGGGGATGATACAATCAGCCCTTTTCTCTAGAATGAGAATTTTGTTAGTAGTATGTAAGATGGAATGGAGAGATGGGAGGCTGGACAATCAGGCAGGGACCTTTGAAAGCAAAGATGAATCGGAAACCCCCAGCCAGTGTTTGCGAGGCTGGCAGTGGAGAGGATAAGAGCAGGGCCACTGGATCTCTGTGCCACACCGAATCTTGACTGTCACTTGGTTATTGATTGATCTTCGTTAAGTTACTTAACCTGTTTGTGCCACAGTTTTCTCATAGGTAAAATGTGGCTAATAAATACAGTCTTTCTACAAGTTTTTCACTTCAAGTATATTACAGAAAATCACTCAGGACAGAACTAGAGCTAATTATTAAAATTTCAGGAGGCTGGCAAGCCAGGTGATTTCATTTTGGTAGGCTGGTAGGCTGAAATAATTACAAGATGGAAATTGGCAAATGCTACAGATGCCTGCGTGAGAGAGAGACAGGGAACTCGTTCGTGAGCTCTAGAACGGCCGCAAATATCACACCCAGAATCTCAAGCAACTTTGAGTGTTTCGGGTGCTACTGAACACTTGATGGAAGGAAATGGGTCTCAAAATTAGGTATTGTAAGATAGTCTTCATTGTCCACCTCATGAGACTCAATATATATGGGAAATGGAAAAGTGGAATTTGAAGAGACTTGAGGAGTGAAGTCAAGTGGGTTAGTTCAAGCAGCAAGTGCTAGATGAAATGCTTTATTGCTACTTAATCCTAGAACCATTCAAAATAGGTGACACTATATTTTAATTGGAGATGAGATTCAAGGATAACATAGCTGGTCTGGAAATCACACCATTTGAGTCTGAATCCTTCTTCTACTACTTATTAGGTTGGTCAAGATATTTATCCTTTTTGTGCTTGAGTTTCCACATCTACAAAATAGGGAATTAATAGAATCTTTTGCAGGATTGTTATAATGATTAAATAAATTATAGTATTTTAATAATAAACTACACAGAACAGTGCTGGCTCATGTAAATACAATAGATTTATCATCTACTATTATTATGTTTCCAAATATTAACTATGCAAATTTCAGTAAGTCATGCAATTTTAGCCTTGGTTTTCTCATCCATAAAATGGAAATAATATTAACAACTAACTCATTTATCTTGTAGGGTTACTGTGAAGCTTGAATTAAATATATTGAATATGAAAGTGCTTTGGACACTATATATACAAAAAAAAACCAAACACCTAAAGAATCACCTTTGGTGATAAGAATAAATATAGTGCAGAGAAGTGGTCTTGGGATTCAGTTCTAGGGAATGAGATAGCTATTTCTGGGCAAAATCCACAGGCAGATTGTGGACATAAGAGACAGATTGCAACAGGCTGTGCAAATCAGGAATGCTTCTGCCAAGCACACATTGGCAGGCACCTGTGTTCAACATGAAAAAGAGTCTGACCACACAATGGTCTTTTGGCCACAAACCTATAAACAGATAGCAAATATTGTAAGAAGCACCAGCACACCAGAAAAAAAAAAAAGTTCACTGTCTGATTATATCTGAAACTGGAGGAGTTACAACATAAGTGAGTAATGCGATGTTATGAGCTCTAGGAAAGCTTCTAGGATCCCACCCGCTTCTGCCAAGCCCACCTACCTTAGCTGAATAATGTCTGACCTCAGAACTCAGTACATCATTCTTTCCTTTCTAGGGAAACTAACAGTTGAATCTCTTATCAGCTATTAAACCTCAGGGTGAATGAAGAATTAGAAAAATATCTTCATCCAGATCTGAGCATGCTATAAATGAATACTCTTCACAGTTCTTCTTGGCTCACTTCATCTCTGTGTTTGATAGACCAATTTCATCTTGAGATTGGCACCAGTAAAGTCTTTTACCCCCACTCCCACTCATTAGCACTCTCTTTTACTTGAGTTCTGTAACATCACTTGGTTTTTCCCTTTCCTCTCCAGCCATTCTTCTTTCCTTCCCTTTATTGATATCTCTGCCTCTTAAACGTTGGTATTCCTCTTGATGTATTTCTCAGTTCATCCTATAATCTCTTCTGGGTGTTCTCAGTTATATATTTATGTCTCCCACGTGTAAATCTCTAGCCCATCTCTCTCTGGTGAAATCACTCTTATTGTGGATGACTTGAAAGCAAGGCAAATGTTTAAAACCAAACTCAGTTTTATCCTCCTCTCCCCCAACTTTCTCTTCCAGTCCTATTCCCAACCTTATCAACCATCGTCAGGGTTTTTACCATCTATTTAGTAACTTAAGAGCCTCACTATCCTGGATGATTTCTTCTTTCCTTTCATCCCACATATTTAAATAACGACCACCACCTGTCTTTTCTCCTGCATATATATCAACAAATTCTCTTTCAATGCTTCTCC
>SJYW01003341.1:191158-248459 GCA_006410735.1 Raphicerus campestris | reverse complement strand
AAAAAAAAAAAAAAGTTCACTGTCTGATTATATCTGAAACTGGAGGAGTTACAACATAAGTGAGTAATGCGATGTTATGAGCTCTAGGAAAGCTTCTAGGATCCCACCCGCTTCTGCCAAGCCCACCTACCTTAGCTGAATAATGTCTGACCTCAGAACTCAGTACATCATTCTTTCCTTTCTAGGGAAACTAACAGTTGAATCTCTTATCAGCTATTAAACCTCAGGGTGAATGAAGAATTAGAAAAATATCTTCATCCAGATCTGAGCATGCTATAAATGAATACTCTTCACAGTTCTTCTTGGCTCACTTCATCTCTGTGTTTGATAGACCAATTTCATCTTGAGATTGGCACCAGTAAAGTCTTTTACCCCCACTCCCACTCATTAGCACTCTCTTTTACTTGAGTTCTGTAACATCACTTGGTTTTTCCCTTTCCTCTCCAGCCATTCTTCTTTCCTTCCCTTTATTGATATCTCTGCCTCTTAAACGTTGGTATTCCTCTTGATGTATTTCTCAGTTCATCCTATAATCTCTTCTGGGTGTTCTCAGTTATATATTTATGTCTCCCACGTGTAAATCTCTAGCCCATCTCTCTCTGGTGAAATCACTCTTATTGTGGATGACTTGAAAGCAAGGCAAATGTTTAAAACCAAACTCAGTTTTATCCTCCTCTCCCCCAACTTTCTCTTCCAGTCCTATTCCCAACCTTATCAACCATCGTCAGGGTTTTTACCATCTATTTAGTAACTTAAGAGCCTCACTATCCTGGATGATTTCTTCTTTCCTTTCATCCCACATATTTAAATAACGACCACCACCTGTCTTTTCTCCTGCATATATATCAACAAATTCTCTTTCAATGCTTCTCCTTTGCTATCTTCATTTATGTCCTCCTAATGTTCTATTTGCATAATTGCAACATTTTCCTAACTTGTTTTCCTAACTTGAGCCTCTCTCTCCAGGGGAATTCATCTTTCCACAAAGCCAACACATTTTCTTTGTAAAGTGCAAATGTTACTGTTCCACTCTCCTCTTTGAGCCATTTGTTAAATTTTGAACAATGTTCAAACTGTCACATTATCCAGTCCTACACACGATTCCAGCTTCCTCTCACATTGCTGTCCAAACATACACGCCATCCTCTAGTTGCAGAAAATTAGTGTTGTTCTATTAGGCTCACATGCCTTTGGACTTAGGATTCCAGCACCCTCTCACTCATCGCTCCACCCCCACAGTTCAGATAAATATCACCCTTCTGAGAAGGCATTCCTGCTTCTGTATCTCAGAGTTTCGGGCAACACAAAAATGGGTGTGACATGATCTGCAGATGATGACTTTGCCTCCAATGTCACTGAGCAAATTGAAACAGTCAAGAGTGAATTTCCCCAGAATCCTATCATCACATCTTTCTACCATCACTGTCTGCCCCCACATAATTAATACATTCTGCCTGCTTGGCACCATAGATTTGCACTGTATGCTTCCAAATAAAGTCAGTTCCTCAGTCCAGATCTTTGCTCCCACCCCACCCCACNTATTTTGCAAGTACTGCCATACATTTCCTGCTACGTCGCATCATGATGTCTATAATTCTTAGTAACTCTATCAGTCAGTCCTTCCTTTATCAAGTTGTACCTAATGGTTTTAGCATCCAGTGGTAATCACCACTTGGAGCAATGTTTCCTTAGGAGTGTCACAATGGTGAATTCTCTAACTGTTTTTCTTTTTTCTATAGTCTGGAATTCCTCTATAAATATGAACATTACCTTTTTCATCTATTTGGTATCTGAAATATAATTTCTAAGGGAAAGGCAGAATAAATGCTTTATTTCACTGATACAGTTTCACAGCAAACAGTTGGATGTTCTGACATGCTGAATGATGTCCAATTAGGGTCTTTATAGTGCTATAAACTGATGGAATTTTATATTAATATATTTGGTNATTGTTTTTCTTTTTTCTATAGTCTGGAATTCCTCTATAAATATGAACATTACCTTTTTCATCTTTTTGGTATCTGAAATATAATTTCTAAGGGAAAGGCAGAATAAATGCTTTATTTCACTGATATAGTTTCACAGCAAACAGTTGGATGTTCTGACATGCTGAATGATGTCCAGTTAGGGTCTTTATAGTGCTATAAACTGATGGAATTTTATATTAATATATTTGGTATGCTATAAATACATTGCAGTCATTATTTTTTGAAATAATCTTGTTATTGGGAATCCCTTTAAGTGATCTTTTTGATATGATCCAGTTTGTCTTTGATACTCTCTAGCTTTCTGGCGCAAAACAATGCTTCATATGAGAAAGCATTCATTTCTTCAGAGATCTCTTATTTCTCTTTGTTGAAAATTATATTGCAGGTCATTTAATCTGGGTGCTAAGTATACTCAGTATTCCTGGATTGGTTTTGGGTGTGAGCTTTATCAGTAGACAGCATTAAGAAACATGGATTTTTAAAAAAGAGACATAATTATGGGATCATTTTAATGTTTCCAATTTAAATTTAATATCCTAACCCCTATACCGTTAACCCTGACAGTTAATTTTTAGAACAGGAGTAAAATAATTACTACATGTAGGAAAGAGTCAATTGACATAGTGGAAAAGGTAATAAGAATCATGAGACCTGACTTTCTACTCTGACTTAACCAAGTTGTAATTAAACTCTCTAGATTTCAATTTCTCCCTGTGCAAAATGTATAGGTAAAAACACAATGATCACTACACTCTTTCCAGTTCTAATATTCTCTGTATCCATAAACTTAGACTCTTTACATAGAATACTCATTTTTATGCATTTAACAAACATTTATTTAGGGAGTAAATAAACAATCTCTTTAAAAGTGATGCTTTTATTAAACATTTTTAAATTATTTATTTTAATTGGAGGCTAATTACTTTACAATATTGTAGTGGTTTTTGCCATGTGTCAACATGAATCAGCCATGGGTATACATGTGTCCCCCCATCCTGAAGCCCCCTCCTATCTCCCTCCCCACCCATCCCTCTGGGTTGTCCCAGAATACCAGCTTTGAGTGCCCTGCCTCATACATCAACTTGCACTGGTCATCTACTTTATGTTTGGTAATATACATAAACATTTATTCTTTTTATTATTTCATGACTAATGAACATTTGTTGAATGATTTTGTAGGATTATTCTTGAGTATAGTAAATTATTTCAGGCATGGAGAAGAATTTAAGTAAAAACAAAGTGAGATCTTCATCTCAGGGAAATTTAGGCCTCAGTAGGGCAATAAGACATGTCTGTGGACAGTTCTAGGTAAAAACCTGTTGAAACCAGGCTGTACATTAATCAAGGTATTATCTCTAGGACACAGCCTGGGTTTCAACAGGTTTTTACCCCTGACATGAAATCATGGGCTAGAATAAATTTGTTATTTAAATCAACTTTTTTGGTAAGTTCTTGTAAATAACTTGAACACTTGGGTAAATAATTTGACTTCTCTGAAGCTCAGTTTCCTCTTTTGTGTAATGGAGACAATATCCGCATCACCAATACTATTTCTGCTTCACATTTATTGGAAACTTACTAACTGCCAGGCACAGTTCTAAGTACTTCACATCTAGACCTCCTAAAAACCTTACAAAATGTGTGCTGTTAATACGTCCAGTTTCCAGATGGTAACTGGGGCACTGAGAGGTTAAGTGACTTAAAGGAGATCACGCAGGAAATGGCAGAGATAAGATTCAGGCTCAGGCGGCCAGACCGCTAGATGCGGTTATAGAGTTAGTGTCAGTCATATGGGGGGGCTCAGTTTATGGTGGTGGTGGTGGTAATAGTGGTGGTTGTTATCATCACACAAGAAAACTAACTTGGGGAATCTGGGTTCTGAGCAAACACTTGAAAGAAAAATATTGAAGTATATAGGGTAACAGGGAAAACGACTCTATTTTCCTGGAAAATACAGCAAGAACAAGATCTAACAGAGGAAAATCCTGCTGGGTTGGGGGGAGCGTAGGGATAGAAAGTGAGGTTAAACTGATGTTTAGACAAGTAATTCAAAGCAGTGGCTCCTTTTAGCTCAAAAGGAGAAAGTGACAGGGCTGGGCCACTGGTGATTTACCATGGGATCCAATCAGGCCACGCATTCACACAATGCGGGTCTTTCCACTGCTCTGCTTCACCTACTTCCTCTCCCCAATTAGGGGAAATACTCTGCTCATTTATGATGTGGTTCGTGGGTATCTGCATGATCCCACCGTTGAGGAGAACTGATGGGGTCATATCAACATGACCAAGGTCAAGTGGTCAAAAGTTATTTACTGCCCATTAGGCACCATTCATGTCAGCCAGGCGTATCCTGTGCAGCCTTCCTAAATGAAGTAAATATGCTAGATCCCAGGCTTTCTGCATGGCTGTGTGGCCAGCTATGTTTGTAAGTTATCTGAGAAATCCAAACAGCAATAGCCAAAACAGTGGGTCATAGTGTTCTAGCTGAGTGCTCACGGAGCACCTGTCTTTTCCTGAGAGAGGATTTCAGAGAATCATCAAGGGTTAATTCTGGAAGAGATCATAATTTAATCCACTCACTTGAGAGAGCATAAACTGACAGCTACCAAAGCAATAGGACTTGTGCATTTGTGTCAAAAGTCAGTATGCGTGTGTTTTACCACTTCTGTTTTGGCTTAGAATATGTAGCGATTCAAGATTACTAATGCCATTGAAATAACTCAATACCAAACTGAGGTAAATCCTTTAGATTCACATCTTATAACACAAGATAAATTCCAAACTGATGACTTAATTACAAAAATGTTATCCCAAAGAAAACAGTAGGAATTATATTTATTATGTCNATTAATGCCATTGAAATAACTCAGTACCAAATTGAGGTAAATCCTTTAGATTCACATCTTATAACACAAGATAAATTCCAGACTGATGACTTAATTACAAAAATGTTATCCCAAAGAAAACAGTAGGAATTATATTTATTATGTCTGGAGAAGCATTATGTCAGATTGAAGCAATAAGGAAATTTAACAACTTGGACTACACTAAAAAATTCAACTGTACAATAAAAAGAGCCGACATGGAATCAAAAGAAATATCACAAATTGGGGAGCCAAGGATTGAACCTGGCTCTTCTGCATCGCAGGCAGATTCTTTACCATCTGAGCCACCAGGGAAGCCCCTTTAGTAATATATTGTGATTTAAAAAACTAACCGGCAAGAAACATAAATAGACTATTTACCCAAATAGAATATAATTACTAAACATACAGGAAAATGTTAAACTTTATTAATAATCAAATATGTAGTTTAAACAAGGTACAAATATTATCTTTTAGATGAGCAAAAGTTTTAATTTTCTTTTTTTCCCCCAACTCTTTATTTTTTTGGTTTCAAAGGAAATTTATCCATGTGCAGTTTATTACTAGCTCTGAATTCTGAACTTTTGACATACAATTCATGCTGAAGTTAAAAGAAAGAAAACTGAATCCGGAACAGATACCAAAGCTTTAATTGGCAAACAGAGACATTGTTATTTGCTATAACTCTCAAGGAACTGTTAGAGCTAATCCGTCACTACAACCAGCAAACAATGCTAAGTAGATAGTAAAGAATCATTTTCTGATGACATTATATATTGGTACAGCCACTTTAGGAAATAATTTGACAATATTATTAGCAACCACGTAATATTTTTATAACTTTGTTTCGGTAATTCCACTCCTGAGAATTCATCCAAAGTAACCCCTTGACTCATTAATACCCAAATCTACTGCTCAATTTCTTTCCCATCTGAGCTACCAGGGAAGCTCTACTGCTCCATTTCTGATCCATGGACATGCCTTAATTCCTTATTTTCAGTGCACCTCTTCCTGATACGTTAAACTCTTCCAGGCCAAAGTAAAACTTACCTTCTCTCTTTTCAATTGTGTAGTAAGTCACTTTTAATCTCTGCATCAGTAGCAACTAGCCCATGCTTGGCACATAGTAGGCACACAATAAAGCTGAATGAAGGAACCACTCCTATGTTTTCATCTTCTGGGCCATGCTGGGAAGCCTGGGAGTTATCTTTGACTGCTCTTCTCCTTTTTCCTTGTGTAAGACTCATCCGAGATTTTGTCCTTTCACAATGTCTCCTGGCCTCTCTTTACGTCTCGGATTCCGCTTCCATCCAGGCTTTGGGTGTTGCTCACTGGAGTAGCCTCCTGGTTCATCTTTTGGTTCTCAAGTTTCTCTCTTTCCCAAACCAGTCCATGAAAGTATAGTCTCTAATTTACCAGTGTCAATTCAGAATCATTGGTACAAGCAACAGAAAGCAAATATAAGCAACATAAGCATTAAAACATATTTTGGAAGGTTGGCAGGGAGCTCACAGGATGGGAGGAAGAGCTGATCAATCAAGTAGCAGAAAAATCAGAAAGCAGGGATAGTAATTATTTCAACAACATGAATTTGTATACTATCTCTCTTGGCTATTACCATTAGACGAATAGGTCCGAGTTATTTTTAGGACAGTAGTAACTTTTTCCTTTTATTTTCAGTCCTTCTGTTATCTTTGTTTTTATTCAGTTCTTCTTAAATTTTCTTTTTCTTTTTTTAAATTGAGGAATAGTTGATTTACAATGTTGTGCCAATCTCTGCTGTATGGCAGAATGACTCAGCTATACATACATTCTTTTTCTACACTATTTTTCCCATTATGGTTTATCACAGGATATTGGGTATAGTTTCCTGTGCTATGAATAGGACCTTGCTGTTTATCCATTCTAAATGTACCAGTTTGCCTCTTCCAACACCAAATCCCCAGTTTATTCTCTTCTTCCCACCCTCCCTACCTCCCTCGGCACCCACAAGTCTGTTCTCTACGTCTATGAACTGGTTTCTGTTTTATAAATAGGTTAATGTGTATTATATTTTAGATTCCACATATAAGGGCTATCATATGGCATTTGTCTTCCTCTTTCTGACTTATTTCATTTAGTATGCAATTTCTAGTTGCCTCCATGTTGCTGCAAATGGCATTATTTCATTTTTTTTCCATGGCCGGGTAGTATTTCACTATATGTATGTACCAAATCTTTTTTATCGGTTCATCTGTTGATGGAGTTTGGGTTGTTTTCATGTTTCGACTTTTGTGAATCGTGCCACTGTGAACATGTGTGTGTGCGCTTAGTCGCTTAGCCATGTTTGACCCTTTGCAACCCCGTAGACGGTAACCCTCCAGGCTCCTCTGTCCATAGGGATTCTCCAGGCGAGAATACTGGAATGGGTTGCCATGCCCTCCTCCAGGGGATCTTCCCAACCCAGGGGTTGAACCAGGATCTCCTGCATTGCGGATGGATTCTTCACCAGCTGAACTACCAGGGAAGCCCTGCTGGGAACACTGAGGTGGTATATGTTTTTGAGTTATGGCTTTCTGCAGATGTGTGCCCAGGAGTAGGACTGTTAGATCATATGATAACTCTGTTTTCAGTTTTTTGTGGAACCTCTATACTGTTCTCTACAGCGGCTGTACCAACTTATATTCTCACCAGCAGTGTAGGAGGATTCCCTCTTGTCCATACCCTCTCCAACGTTTTTTATTTGTAGACATTTTAATGATAGCCGTTCTGTCTGGTGTGAGGTGATACCTCATTGTAGCTTTGATTTGCGTTTTTCTAAGATTAATGATGTTGATCTTTTCACGTGCCTACTGGCCATCTGTATGTCTTCTTTGGAGAAATGTCTGTTAAGGTCTTCTGCCAAATTTTTTTATGATTGAGTTGTTTGTTGTTGTTGAGTTGTGTGACCTATTTATATATTTTGGAGAATAAGCCCTTGAGTATTGCATCATTTGTAATACTTTTTTCCAATCTGTAAGTTTTTTTTTTTTTTTACTAGTTTTCTTTGGTGTGCAAAAACTTGTAAGTTTGATTAGGTCACACTTTTTCTTTTTTTTCTTAATATATATGTTTGATTGATGTATAATTGATTTACAGGAGGACATATTGTTGATGTATAGGAGGAAAAGTGGATGACAGAGGATGAGATGGTTGAATGGCATTATTGACTCGATGAGCATGAGTCTGAGCAAGCTCTGGGAGTTGGTGAGGGACAGGGAAGCTTGGTGTGCTGCAGTCCATGGGACTGCAAAGAGTTAGACATGAGTGAGAGACTAAATTGAACTGAACTGATAGCTGATTTACAATGTTTCGGGTGCACAACAAGGAGATTCAGTTATACATATGCTGTTGCTGCTAAGTCACTTCAGTCGTGTCTGACTCTGTGCTACCCCATAGACGGCAGCCCACCAGGCTCCCCTGTCCCTGGGATTCTCCAGGCAAGAACACTGGAGTGGGTTGCCATTTAGATGTGTATAAGAGACAGATAGTTTCCTGTGCTATGAATAGGACCTTGCTGTTTATCCATTCTAAATATACCAGTTTGCCTCNCAAGAACACTGGAGTGGGTTGCCATTTCCTTCTCCAATGCATGAAAGTGAAAAGTAAAAGGGAAGTCGCTCAGTGGTGTCCTACTCTTTGCGACCCCATGGACTGCAGCCTACCAGGCTCTCCCATCCATGGGATTTTCCAGGCAAGAGTACTGGAGTGGGGTGCCATTGCCTTCTCCGAGTTATACATATACACATACATTATTTTTCAGATTATTTTGCATTATAGATTATTACAAAATATTGACTATAGCTCCCTGTTCTATACAGTAAAACTTTGTTGCTTCTTGTATATCTTATTATTTTTTTTTTTTAGTTAGAAATCTAGCATTCTCTTCATACTGAGTCAAACAAGTGGAATAAAAATGTCAAATTTTTTAGCTAGGAAAAAATGTCATCACTTTTATAAAATATATATATTATGTCATACATACTATTTACATATATGTTTACGAAGTCTTTTCACTACACTTGATAAAGGCTTGAGAAAAAAAGCATCAAAAAAAGAAGAGAAGGAAAAATTGGAAAACATAAACTAAATGAAATGGGAGCACTGAATATGAAATAGAAAAAGTGAAACAAACTAGATAAAAGATCATCATATAGTCCAGGTGTTTTTAAACATGACTGATCATTAGAGTCACATCTAGAGCTTTAGGGGAAGAAAGCAATTCCTGGGCATTTGTATTTTTCAAAATATTCCAAGATAATTCTGATATGCATCTGGATTTAAAAAATCAATTATAGATTTTTCTATTAAATGGTAGTTTTGGTGATATAGAAGTCTATTATTTTCTGTTGACCAATTATGATACTATGGTATTAGATGAATAGTAGTTACATAATCACAGCAGTAAAAGATATTTATCAGTTTTCACAATCAATAGCCAGACAAAAAATAAAAGATAATTAATATTGCAAGTCATAATAAAAACACGATTAACCTAACAATACAAACTAATGACATACAGTTTGGGGGGTTAAGTGTAGTGATGTGGTTAGTGAAAGTGCATACATGCACATGTTTTCATGTTTCTTTTAGTTGGTGCATTTATTACATTTACACTTAAGGTAATTATCGATATGTATGATCCTATTGGGCTTCCCAGGTGGCTTAGTGGGTAAACAATCAGCAGCTTGCAATGCAGGNAGTCATAATAAAAGCACAATTAACCTAACAGTACAAACTAATTACATACAGTTTGGGGGGTTAAGTGCAGTGATGTGGTTAGTGAAAGTGCATACTTGCACATGTTTTCATGTTTCTTTTAGTTGGTGCATTTATTCCATTTACACTTGAGGTAATTATCGATATGTATGATCCTATTGGGCTTCCCAGGTGGCTTAGTGGGTAAACAATCAGCAGCTTGCAATGCAGGAGATGCAGGTTCAATTCCTGGGTTAGGAAGAGCCCCTGGAGGAGGGCGTGGGAACCCATTCCAATATTCTTGCCTGGAGAATCCCATGGACAGGGGAGATACAATCCACAGTGTTGTAAAGAGTTGGACATAACTGAAGCGACCGAGCATGCATGCACACAGACACATGATCCTATTGCCATCTTCTTAACTGTTTTGAGTTTATCTTGTGTAGGTCTTTTCTTTCTCTTGCGTTTTCCTGCCTAGAGAAGTTCCTTTAGCATTTGTTGTAAAGCTGATTTGGTGGTGCTGAATTCTCTTAAGTTTTGCTTGTCTGTAAAGCTTTTGACGTCTCCATCAAATCTGAGTGAGAGTCTTGCTGGATAGAGTAATCTTGGTTGCAGTTTCTTCCCTTTCATCACTTGAAATATCTTCTGCCATTCCCTACTGGCTTGTAGAGTTTCTGTTGAGAAATTAGCTTATAATTTTATGGAAGTTTCCTTGTATGTTATTTGTTGTTTTTCCCTTGCTGCTTTTAATATTTTGTTTTTGCCTTTAATTTTTGTCAGTTTGATTACTACGTGTCTTACTGTGTTCCTCCTAGGGTTTATCCTACCTGGGAGTCTGTGCTTCCTGGACTTGGTTGACTATTTCCTTTCCCANTAATATTTTGTTTTTGCCTTTAATTTTTGTCAGTTTGATTACTACGTGTCTTACTGTGTTCCTCCTAGGGTTTATCCTACCTGGGAGTCTGTGCTTCCTGGACTTGGTTGACTATTTCCTTTCCCATATTAGTAAAGTTTTCAGCTATTATCTCTTTGTATATTTTCTCAGGTCCTTTCTCTCTCCTTCTGGGACCCCTATAAAATGAATATTGGTACATTTAATGTCGTCCTAGAGGTCTCTTAGGCTCCCTTCATTTCTGTTCATTTTTTCCCCTATGTTCCATTTTGTGGCAATGATTTCCACAATGATTTCTGTCTTCCCGATCACTTATTGGTTCTTCTGCTTTTGTTATCCTGCTATTGATTCCTTCTAGTGTATTGTTCGTCTCTGTTTGTTTGTTCTTTAGTNGTCTCCATGCCTGTATTTGTCTTCATCTGCTGGACTTGTCAGATACTCATTATGATGAGGGCGGCAAACCTCCAAAATCTGTAGACCCTCAGCCAGCCACCTACTAGAGGCTTCAAAGAGAATGTACAAGAGGATTGGACACACATCATTTTCTGTGTGGCTCACATTAACCTGGAGACATGTGTAGTTCAGTCTCAGAGCATTGCTGAGTCCCAGAAACAAATTCAAAGTCTATAAAATAAATAAAATGGAGTTGCTACATCCAGTGCAAACTAATTTAAAAATTAATAAAAACAGAAATTCAGACTCCCCCCTCCAAAAAAATGGAGTTTCAATTTTTGTCCATGCAGCTGCTTCCTAGTCTCCCCCTCCAACCTGCAGAGTCTTTTACTTCTCCTTGTCTCCATTCCTGTACCCTCTTCTAACACACCTTATTAAGTCAATCAACTTAATCTTGCCCTCCCCCACAAGGTAAAAAGCCTCCTTCTTTAACAATGGAAAAGAGGCTTTGGAAATTGAGCTGACAAAGGATTTTCTCTAGTGGGAAGGCTGGAATGATTGGGAGGGTTGGGGCTAGAGTCTTGGAACACTGCTGTATTCCTTTGCTCTCCCTCCCTTTCTCTCTCTCTTCCCCTCCCTCTCTTCTTCCTTCTTTTCTTCCTTCCTTCCATGCTGTACATTACATGCTCACAACTTATTTATTCTATAAATAGAAGTTTGTGCCTTTTAACCAACCCTTTCTCCCTTTCTTGCTTCTTATAAACTGTGGGTCAGTTTGAACACCTTCTCCACATTACTGAGATAGTAATAAGTTGAACAAAGGGTGTAGATTTACAATTATGACCTTCAAAAGAGAAGAAAAAATATTTTAGGCAGGTAGGGAATAAATGGTCACACCAAAATCAGACTATAACATTTTGTTAAGCAAGTTTCTGTGTTTTAAACATTTTCTATTTCCTGAATAATCTCCAATAATCCACACTCCCTAAAATGCAATAAAAACTAGTATGTTTTCATAATAGTGATTTTTTTTTTGAAAACTCCTGTGGCAAATATATTTCATGTGGTGTTGCCATGTCACTTCATTTTTCTCACTGGGTAAGTCCACTTTAAGAATGTTTTATAAACATACCCCAGGAAATCTGGGGTAAGTCTTCTATACTAGCAGTCAGAAATTTAGGGGCTCTAAATTCTTTGTTATAATAAATCTCTTGACGTGCAGGGTACCATATTAATGGTAATTAATTTACAGCATAATTTAAACTTGTAGAAACAAAAGGTTGATTGCCTCTGTCTGACCTTTCCCTGTCAGACCTAATTCACTTAGCATAAGGCCCTCAAGGCCCATTCATGTAGTCATAGATAAGATTTCATTGTTTTTATGGCTGAATAATACTCCATTATATTTATCTATCTCTATCTATATACCTATATACATATATATCTTTATCCATTCATCCCTCAATGGACACAGGTTGTTTTGTATCTTGGCTAATGTAAACCATGCTGCAAAAAACCTGGGGATGCATATATCTTTTTGAATTAGTGTTTACATTTTCTTTGGAGAAATTCCTCAAAGTGGAATTGCTAGATCATATATTAGTTATATTTTCATTTCTTGAGGAACCTCCATACTATAATGACTGCACTAACATTCATCTTGTCACATTACTAATCAGAACTTTGAATGAAATGCTTCTCTGATCTCCTTTCCTCATAAGCTAGTTTAGACTGTGTTTGAACTGGGAGGATACCTCTGCTTGGACTATCATAGAAGCTATACAGCCAGAAAGAGGAAGAAAAAAGTGAAACCGTTTTTAGAGCTTTTTTTTAAAAAGGATAAGAGGACAAGGGAGATTCTCAAAGGAGAGCGAATCCTGGTGAGTACTCCAGGCAGGAGGACAGCCTTGAACCTCATGGTTCCTCTCACCAAAGGCTCCATCCCAGACACCTGAGCCCAACAGACCTGGGTCCTCNAAGAGGACAAGGGAGATTCTCAAAGGAGAGCGAATCCTGGTGAGTACTCCAGGCAGGAGGACAGCCTTGAACCTCATGGTTCCTCTCACCAAAGGCTCCATCCCAGACACCTGAGCCCAACAGACCTGGGTCCTCCACACATCACAACAGAACTCTTCCTCTTGAGGATCTGGGGACTTGAACTCCCTCTAGAGGCTGAAGTGTGACACTTAAGCATAAGGAAGAATATGTAATGCTTAGGGGTTGAAAGGAAGAGAAGTGTGAAAAACTGTGAGAATAATGAATTTACTAAGTCTAAACTAAATGGTAAAATAATGGCTTCATAGCGAAGGTGACAGAAAGAAGGAGCAAGTGATTGAATGAATGAGCATCAGGGGGTTTTATTGCTTTAGTTTATACTTTATGCTCAAATTTTCTCATTCTGAATATTTGCAAATTTGCAGAAGCTATAGAATACATATTTCTGTTTGGGAGATGAGACATTTCTTAATTACATTTATGGAATTTCTCTAGGTTCTTTCTTGTCATCCTACTTCCTAGCCTGGCTGACTTCTGTACAGGAATGTTTGGCTCTTTCTGGAATATGGTGTATGATAACAGTCTCTTGGAGTCTCTGCTGGGTAGGCATAGTTTCAATTTATGTCTGCACTCTTCCAAAGGGTTTTGAAGCTTCCCCAACTTCTAAATCCAGGACCAGCTATTTTGAAATAGAGTAAAGAGACTTAAACAAGCAGACTGAACTCTGTCTTCCCTACCCACATTTCTTCCATGTTAACTTTAACTAGGGTGACAGTATTCAGGAGAGAGAAGCCACCCAATAACACAGAATGATTATTTAAACTGTGCAAAATCATGGGTTTGCTGCGAATGCTGTATGCTGGTAGGCAGGTGATCCTCAAAGAGTTAAACCACTTTCCTAGTTGTTTTGAGCTAAACTTTTGCCCCAGGGTTTAAGAAATTTCCCTCTCTAATTGAAGTCTTCAGTCAGTGGCTGCTTATAATCAAGAAGATTGCACTTAAAAGGTATAGAAGTTGGTCTTATTATTGGCATTAGAAGATTTTGCTTTGTAATTACAAGCCAGGGAGTCTAGAACCAGTAGATCTTATACAGAGAGAATGGCAGACATTTTAGCTCAAACTACATATTCTCCAAGAAAAAATGGTGCTGAGCTGTTTGTAACAAGAAGTACCATTGGCTTTTTATCTTTTGAACTTCTGACATGCTATTCTATTTGTCTTATAATGAAATTAGTGATTATATTAATTCATCAAGTATTTACTGCTTAAAAATATGTACCAGGTGTTGTACAGAAAGCTTTGTAAACAATGAGTTGAGAATACAGATTCAGGCAAAGAAACAGACTGTTAAGTTCAAGGCACATGATCAGGAAGACTTGGGGAGGACATATATCAGTCATCAGCAAAGTTTTTTTTTTTTTTTTTTTTTAATTTGAGGAAAGTCGGCTGACAGCTTTATTGCTTTGGGGAGGGGATAGATGGTTCAGGAGCTTCTTGATGGGATGGGTCCACTTCCTCTTCACCATCACAGACTTCTGGTCGCACAGGATGGCTCTGGCTCTGGGGATGGTGGCCGTGCACAAATCCAGGCGGTACTTATTCTTCCAGATCACTTGCCGAATGCTCCTAAAGGTGACCTGAGCATTCTTACTCATGGTGGTTCGCACGTCGGAAGTAACCAATTTGTGCTGGCCAGATCTCCAGCACCATCACGACCCTTTTGCCAACGACTGCCGGCTGCATGCCCACAGTCTTGCTGTGAATGAGCCCATTATAGTGGAAGGAGGTGAGGCCTTCAGGTTATTGGGTTTGGGGCTGTTGTTCAGTCACTCAGTCATGCTCGACACCCTGTGACCCCATGAACTGCAGCAGGCCAGGCTTTCCTGTCCTTCACTATCTCCCAGAGCTTGCTCAAACTTATGTCCATTGAGTCAGTGATTCTACCCAACCATTTTATCCTGTCGTCCCCTTCTCCTTCTGCCTTCAATCTTTCCCAACAACAGAGTCTTTTCCAATGAGCAAGCTCTTTGCATCATGTGGCCAAAGTATTGGAGTTTCAGCTTCAGCATCAGTCCTTCCAATGAATATTCAGGACTGATCTTCAGAATGGACTGGCTGGATCTCCTTGCAGTCCAAGGGACTCTCAAGAGTCTTCTCCAGCACCATGGTTTGAAAGTATCAATTCTTTAGTGCTCAGCCTTCTTTATGGTTCAGCTCTCACCTCAATACAATACTACTGGTTTTTGGAAAAACCTTAACTTTGACTATACAGACCTTTGTTGGCAAAGTGACATCTCTGCTTTTTAATACACTATTTAGGTTGGTCATTGCTTTTCTTCCAAGGAGTAAACATCTTTTAATTTCATGGCTGCAGTCACTGTCTACATTGATTTTGGAGCCCAAGAAAATTAAATCTGACAGTTTCCACTTTTCCCCCATCTATTTGCCATGAAGTGATAGGACTAGATGCCATGATTTTCATTTTTTGAATGTTGAGTTTTAAGGCAGGTTTGTCACTCTCCTCTTTCACCTTCATCAAGAGGCTCTTTAGTTTCTCTTCGGTGTTGTCAGTCTGCTTGTTCCTCTTCATCGAGAAGCTGGAGCAGTTCTGCATGACCATGCAGATACATGGACGTGGTGGTGGCTCCACTCACTGTGGTGGCCTGAGATGGAAAGGGCCAGCAAATATTTTTCATTAAGGGCTAGACAGTATTTTAGGTTTTCTACAGTCCTAATGCTCTCTGACACAACTAGTCCACTATGCTGAAAGTTGAAATGTTGAATGTGAAACTGAAAACACATAAATGATGAACATGGTTGTCTTTTAAGTTGTGTTTATTTATGGGCATTGACATTTGAATTTAATTTTTATGTGTCACAAAATATTCTTTCTTTCTTTTTTTTTCAGCCGTTAACAGATGTAAATACCATCCTTAGCTCATAGGGCTTACAGAAACAGGAAATGGAATAAATTTGGCTCATGTGCCATAGTGTGCTGACTCCAGACATGAGATAATCTCTAGGACCATCTTGCCACCATTTGAGAGGTACCTGACTGCGTGGAAGAGAGAGCAACCAGTGCATCCTTTTGTCTCAGGTGTGACTTTGTGTAGCATTCTTACAAAGGCATCAGAGTTAGTAAAATATTTACTTCTATTCTAAATACTAGAAGGGCATTTTGAGGACATTCCCTGCACTCCACTCCTCCCTGTATTAACTGTTCCAGTGTGTGAAAACCTTCATTTGAGAACATTCTTCCCAATGTCCAAACTCAGTCAGCTGTGCTAGAAGTGAAGCTGTATCATGAAATGAAACCGAACTGCAAACAACACATCTGAATAGTTTCTCTCTGGAGCTCCATGGGCTGGGAAGAGCTTAGCTGCAGATAATGGTCACAAACAAGAGGGCAGTATCTGCAGCATGGGTTCAGAAGGTGAACATATTGGCCTTACTGCTGCCGCCTGAAAAGAACCTTGCCAAATTTTGAGTCCATCATACAGTCAGTCTGATGACAGAGTGAACTACTTCCAGAGACAGGGAAGTCCCCATGTTGAAACTGGGTAACGAGGAGTTAGAGGTCGATTAGTGATAATGGGGAGAAGGTGATGTGGGATCGGCAACTTGAAATTATAAATTCTAAGGTCATCACAGATGATGGCTCTGTGGCACGTGTCATCCTGCCTCAGTTGGAGAAACAACATGGAAAAAGAGACTAAAGTGAACTATGTTGTCATATGCACCATATTTTACAGTTCAGATCACACAGGCCCAACCGGACATAATTACCGAGACCCGCAGGTCCCTGGGTCCCTGGGATGGGCAATTGATTCCCAAATGGGTGAGTAGTTTAAACCCAGGTTGGGTTTTTCTCAGTCTTGTGAGCAAAGAATCAAGCATTTTGGTAAAAGTGGATGAAAGAGTGAAGGCGTTTCATTTCATTTTATAACCCAGGCTAACGTCCTCTCCCCTGTTGATTTCTGATCTTAGAAACCAAATACTTGCTAAGGGGAATGAAGTCTGAAAAGGGGGGAAAAAAATAAGCTAAGCTTTAAGTATGTCCCAGTGGTAAGCATTTAAATTAGAGCAAAAGAAAAAAGCTCTCTGAACCAAGTGGTGAAGGCTCCCCCAACCTGGACTCTTAGGGTCCAACCCTAAGAGCAAGGGCAGGTCCCCCAGGCAGCCGTCTCTCGCGCTAGTTGGGTGAACTGCTTTGTCAGCAGCACCATGCATCATTAGCGGATCTGGAAAAACTCCAGCTGCCTTCCTCTTACACTCTCTCTGTACCTCTCACTTTAAAAAAGCTTTCATCGACATCATCCCAAACATCTTTTGTTTTCCCAGCTGGAGAAGGCTTTCTTTCTGTTTGCATCCCCTTCTCCAGCTAACTAAGTTCTTTTGCCCTTAAGAACTGTGACCATGAATCAAAAGAAATCATCACCTGTAAACTCTAAAGTGAATCTGGGCGCTTTGGGATTCCATAACTCATCTGTCTTCTTGGAGCTGCCATAGTTAGTTACATTTTCCTTACGCTGTTGGTGGTCATTATCTTCCCTGCTTTCTATCCCCCATATTAGAGACAAAATATGAAGCCCCTCACAGCAATATTTTCTTCTGAGGTTTAGTTCCAATGTAGCATAATCCTCTTTGCTTGGGGTGATGGTTCCCAATCCTTCTGTCAAGCTGGGGTGAGATACATGTCTAATCTATGGCTAGAGTTATTTACTACATAAAATGATCTCCTGTTCTGGGGGTTTCCATGAATTTTCTGCAAATGGCTTTACAATAAATCTCAGGAAGGAAATCAATGTGTTTAAAAAAAATTTTTTTTAAAGATTGATACCCATTTCTTGCCCATAAAACCTCACACAGAATTCTTGGCTTTCATACATTTTTCATGCATTTTAATCTTTACATCTAAAGTTAAATGGTTGAAAGTCATTTGTTTATCTTTCTGTCTCCATAGATGACACTATGCTCTGATTTTAAACATTGTAAAGGTATGAAATTCTGCTATCTCATTGTGGAACCCTGGTACCTCAGGAATGCTTTCCTACAATGATTATCCCACCCGTTTTGTGTTATTTGGGGTTATAGTAGAAAGGGTGAATAGACCATCAGTATTTTCTGAGAGACATAATTTGATGTAATGAAAATATTTACTCAGTGAATTGTTTCCAGGCTGGGGAGTTACTGACATTTCACCACTACCTTGCCTTCAATACTTTGCCCCTTTCTCTATCCCTTACTTGTTTCTTCTTTTTAAATTTGGAAAATCCAGTGCCCACATCACAAGAGGACCAGTTCCTGGGAACTGAGCACTGTTCAGTCTAGATGCATGCAAAACTGCTAGTGTATAACTTGCTGCTCACTAAAAGGCCTCGAGGGCTTCCTAAGTAGCACTGGTGGTAAAGAACCCACCAATGCAGGTGACCTAAGAGATGAGGGTTCGATCCCTGGGCAGGGAAGATCCTCTAGAGGAAGGCATGGCAACCCACCTCAATATTCTTGCCGGGAGACTCCCATGGACAGAGGAACCTAGTGAGCTACAATCCATAGCATTGCAAAAAGTTGGACATGACTGAAGCGACTTAGCATGCGTGCAAAAGATCTTAAACATGCATATAATTGGGTTTTGAATGAGACTGAAAACTTTCCTTGGTCCATGGAAACTTCTCTGGACTTTTATTCTCAAATAAAACTTCAAGGTATCAACTGGTTACTTTCAGATGCTAACTTTCTAATGTCAAGCCAAAAGCATTTGGCTCTGATTGTGTGGGAGCCCTCTACAACACTCTCAGATAGTTTTTGAGCAATAGGAAGGAAAATGGGGTAAGAAAGTGAAAGGAAAGTGAAAGGAAATTGATATCAAGGTGCTCCTTGGAAGATGGGAGAGTGTGTGTGTGTGTGTGTGTGTGTGTGTGTGTGTGTGTGTGCCAGTAAACCTAAGGAAAAACTGCTGACATGAGAATAGTATTCAAGTACTTGAGCCTCATGGACTTGCAGCTTTCACAGAGATCAGTAAACTTAATGCCTGAAGAGGTGATGCTATTAGACAAGACTGCAGAGCTCATAAATGGTAAGACTCAAATTGCTCATCTTCTAACAGCGGCTGATATACAGTTGGTGATCACAGGTGTATGCACCGGTTGTTAAAACATTAGAACACTTCTACCTAATTATTAAACAGCTGTTTCCTCGAGTCCCTGCTGCCCTAGTTCTCCAAGTCTTTGCCTGGGGACTAACCCTACCTCAAGCCTCCCTCATAACCCTCCTACTAAAGGTTAGCCCTGGACATATTCATAGCATCCAAGCCCTGCTCTAGCTTTGTGGTGGCTGATATTCATAGTAGTTTCTCAGTGCCTATAGTATATCACGGAGAAGGCAATGGCACCCCACTCCAGTACTCTGGCCTGGAAAATCCCATGGACCAAGGAGCCTGGTGGGCTGCAGTCAGTCCATGGGGTCACGAAGAGTCAGACATGACTGAGTGGCTTCACTTTCACTTTTCACTTTCATGCATTGGAGAAGGAAATGGCAACCCACTCCAGTGTTCTTGCCTGGAGAATCCCAGGGATGGGGGAGCCTGGTGGGCTGCCGTCTATGGGGTCACACAGAGTCAGACATGACTGAAGCAGCTTAGTAGCAGCAGCAACACAGTATATCAATTACATACTTTAAACATCACTCTTGCTCTTAATTGTGAAATTTTGCTTCATCTGTATGCTGTCATGCATGTGACCACACCTCCTGTCATCTCTCCCTGGTAAGTCTATGAATCTCAGAACCCTGGATTCTTGATCTCTTGAAGAGCCTGGCCATTCTCAGAAGGTATGAACTGCTTTTGTAAAACTTTGGGTTTTGTTTAGGAATCAGAAGGGGTTGTGGACTGAGTTGTGTACATTCCAAATCCCAGTTCATATGGTGAAGTTCTAACCCCTGATAGGTTACAATGTGATACATTTGTGAATATATCCTTAAAGAAATAGTTAGGGCCAAAATGAGGTCACAGGATGGGCCCTACCAGAATGACTGGTGTCCTTTTTAGAAGAGAAATCTGGACACAGGCAGGTATGGGGGAAAGGGCATGTGAAGATGCAGGAAGCAGATGGCCATCTGCAATTCAAGGAGAGAGGGTACAGAAGAAACCGACCCTGCCGGCACTTTGATTCAGGCTTCCGCCATCCAGAATTGTGAGAAAATAAATTTCTGATGTTTAAGCCACCTGGTCTGCAGTACTTTGTTATGAATGTGAAAGTTGCATCTGACTCTTTGTGACCCCGTCGACTGTACAGTCCATGAAGTTCTCCAGGACAGAATACTGGAGTGGGTAGCCTTTCCCTTCTCCAGGGAATCTTCCTAACCCAAGGATCAAATCCAGGTCTCCCTGTACTGCAGGCAGATTCTTTACCAGATGAGCCACAAGGAAAGCCCAAGAATATTGGAGTGGGTAGCCTATCCCTTCTCCAGGGGATCTTCCTGACTCAGGAATCGAACCACGGTCTCCTGCATTGATGGCAGATTCCTTATCAACTGAGCTGAAGGGAGCCAGTACTTTGTTATGGTGGCAGACTAATACAGTACCTCTTCCTGAGTGTTTCATTAATTCAAGGATGTGCTTTCTTTGCAGCATTATGTTCCTTTGCCAAAGAACATTGCAGTTGGGGTGATCACACGTGATAATTTATCAAGATAGTTCCAGTTTATGCCTGCTGACCTGGCATAATGTTTACAGTGCCCCGTTATCCTCTCAAAAGTATCTCGGTTTGAACAATAAACTGTGTGCGTGCTAAATCGCTTCAGTTGTGTCTGACTCCTTGTAACCCTGTGGACCGCAGCCTGCCAGGCTCCTCTGTCCATGGTATTCTCCAGGCAAGAATACTGGAGTGGGTTGCTGTGCCCTCCTCCAGGAAATTGCCCAGGGATCAGACCTGCATCTCTTATGTCTCCTGTATTGGCAGGCGGCTTCTTTACCACTAGCCCCAGCTGGGCTCGCGAGGTCACGGCACATTTGTCTGACTCTTGAGTCTAATATTTGCAATTTTCTCTCACAGTCCCAGTCTTTTTTGTCAAGTCTTTGTCACTTTCTTCCAACCTCAGTATTTGCTGTGTTCTCTGGGTGTCCCTCAAGCAGTCCAGCTCACAGTCTGGCCCATCAAACCGTGGTATCATCCCGTGGCTGCGTGCTGTATACAGAGTCCTGAGCAAGTTTCTGCAGAGAGCAGTACAGGAGAAAGGCTCCACCCTTCCCCTCGAGGAGTGGCGACCCAACATGAGACATACATAAATCACAATCATCCTGTGTCATCTGTCTGCCCCACACAAACCATTATTTTGTACTCGAGTACTTTCTTGGAAAATGTTCTTGAATGCTGTTTAATCTCTCCATCCAGCGTCACTGCAGTGGATTTATGACAGGCTTCAGAATACAATTAATGCACACTTCTCTCCTATCCCATCCTGTAGCTGGCTGTGGCAGCATAATGCTTGTTGGCAAGCTGACCGAAGAAGGAGAAAAAAGAAATTCTGTTTTTCAGGGAAATGTTAGTGATAAGCGAATTGGCGGTGCTTCAAATGGTACTGGGAAGCTAGTTTATGGTGCTACAAATGTAGTTTTACCCAACCGTCTGCACTGAATCGCTGCAGTAAATACCCTCTCTTCCTTGCCTCCCATTGTTTGAAATTAAAACAATAATAATGATAAAAATCACTGCATCAGCAACTGAAGAAGTCATTAATCTATCACGTCAGAGCAAACACAACATGTGATGCTTGAAGGCTGTGACTGAATCATGAAGGACCAGGAGACAAGCAGACCGGAAATTCCTTCCTTCCTGTTTCCATGTTGTGTGTGTGTGTGTGTGTGTGTGTGTGTGTGTGTGTGTGTGTGCCCACCCCGCAACCCCCCGTCCTCCTTGCAGTAGATTAGCTGCACGAGGTAAAGCGTGGCGGACAGTGTTTAGGAGGCTCTATTTTTAATCAAGTTTAAGATTTCTCAATGGCAACATTCCTCTAGAGGAAGGCCAGGTTGCGATCTTGCTCAAGGTCCATTTGGCTAATGAGGATATACCCTGGGAATGAGTCCCTTCAGCTCCGCTTCCAAATGGCTTACATTAACTCAGACACAGGATACCCTCAGTTTCACTATCAGTACACGCTCGGTAAAGTGGGCACAGTGACACCCAACGACCCATTGGATTGGGACTTATGGGTGCTGTCCACGTTCCAGTGAGACTTGCTGTGATTATCCACATGGGCCACAGACCCTGAATGATCTTGCATGCGGATGATTCTTCTGGACAGTTTCCCACAGACAATATTTTCTTCGTCCTTCCACATATGGGTTTGGAAAGCTATCCTTTTGAAATAATGACTGGTGTTTCCAGACCCCGGAGATAATTTATATAATCACTATGAGGGAAACGAACAGAGCATAGGATGGTTTCCAGCCTCCATGTCCTGTATTTTGTCAAGAGACAATCTGGCAAACTTGTTTTTTTTTTTTTTTTGATAACATTGCTATTCGATATTACAAAAGTTAAAGAAAATTATTATTCTCTATTAGATTAAAGAAACCTGCTTCTCTGGGCTCCAAATATATTTAGAAGGAAATGTTGTAATCGGATGTCATCACTGTCAATTATATTGAGTGTAAAAGAGAGAAGTAGGCCATAAGAAGAGGAGAAGAAATAAGGAATGACTAGAACACGTTCATATTCTTTCTGCCTGTCTAGTCCAAGTCTTGATGGGATACATGTGGGCCCAGGGAGGCATTCTTAAACCTCTGCTCAGAGCTCAGAAACATTTAGGGATGCTGTTGGGGGGTTAAGAAACCAATATGGTCAAATATTTTATTACTCAATGCTGCTATGCTTTAAAAAAAAAAAGAAATGAAAGGACGATTTGGATGAAAAATCTCTTAGATTTAGATATATTCTTAGAGCTCTGTTTCTTTCATTCAGATATATATTTAAAAAACAAAAGCAAAAACATAACTAAAAAGAAAAGAAACTAGTTATAACTTTGAAGACCTGGCAGGAAGAAAAGAACTTTCATTAATTTTTTTTTATGGGAGGGGGCAAGCATATCCTGAAATACGCTTTGAGATAATCAGTTCATATGCTCGGAAATTCCACTCTCATAAAAGCCCATGTTCTAACCTCGTTTGACTTCAAGGAGCATCCATGGTTCTGAGGTGGTCCATTTTATTTCTTCAAACAATGAAAAGACCTTGTAAGAGTCCTCAACACACAAACCATAGAACTTTGCACTAAAGGACAGAGATGCCATGACTTATTGGGAGGCTGCCAGGACCAGCCTTTCCCCACTCTTCGCACCCCTGAGATGGGGCGCTAGGCTCTGCCTGCTCCGCTTCTGCCCAGGTCTCATGAGGTCCTTGGGATTTCTGTGTTACTGGGCAGGTAAGGGAGACACTCTTGTCTTCATCCCAGCTGAGCTTGTTCTGTTCTTCCTTGCCTTGTTGTGGGAATTAACCAGTAGTTTAATTGACACTAGTAGTAATCCCAATTCGTTCATCCAAAAACTGTATTGTGTCCCTTCTCATTGGACCAGATGACCCTTTGGTTCTCAGTGACTTCCTTGGAATTGGTGGATTCAGGTCACTTCTAGACTTGCTCTTATGACCTTCTCCCCAGGGCAACCAAATACGATGGGAGAAATAGCAAGAGTCTCTAGGATGATGGAACTAAACCTTTTGGCCAAAGAAAGGAAATATGAACTGCCTGACTTCNGTCAAATATTTTATTACTCAATGCTGCTATGCTTTAAAAAAAAAAAGAAATGAAAGGACGATTTGGATGAAAAATCTCTTAGATTTAGATATATTCTTAGAGCTCTGTTTCTTTCATTCAGATATATATTTAAAAAACAAAAGCAAAAACATAACTAAAAAGAAAAGAAACTAGTTATAACTTTGAAGACCTGGCAGGAAGAAAAGAACTTTCATTAATTTTTTTTTATGGGAGGGGGCAAGCATATCCTGAAATACGCTTTGAGATAATCAGTTCATATGCTCGGAAATTCCACTCTCATAAAAGCCCATGTTCTAACCTCGTTTGACTTCAAGGAGCATCCATGGTTCTGAGGTGGTCCATTTTATTTCTTCAAACAATGAAAAGACCTTGTAAGAGTCCTCAACACACAAACCATAGAACTTTGCACTAAAGGACAGAGATGCCATGACTTATTGGGAGGCTGCCAGGACCAGCCTTTCCCCACTCTTCGCACCCCTGAGATGGGGCGCTAGGCTCTGCCTGCTCCGCTTCTGCCCAGGTCTCATGAGGTCCTTGGGATTTCTGTGTTACTGGGCAGGTAAGGGAGACACTCTTGTCTTCATCCCAGCTGAGCTTGTTCTGTTCTTCCTTGCCTTGTTGTGGGAATTAACCAGTAGTTTAATTGACACTAGTAGTAATCCCAATTCGTTCATCCAAAAACTGTATTGTGTCCCTTCTCATTGGACCAGATGACCCTTTGGTTCTCAGTGACTTCCTTGGAATTGGTGGATTCAGGTCACTTCTAGACTTGCTCTTATGACCTTCTCCCCAGGGCAACCAAATACGATGGGAGAAATAGCAAGAGTCTCTAGGATGATGGAACTAAACCTTTTGGCCAAAGAAAGGAAATATGAACTGCCTGACTTCCCTGGTGGCTCAGACAGTAAAGCGTCTGTCTACAATGCAGGAGACCTGGGTTTGATCCCTGGGTTGGGAAGATCCGCTGAAGAAGGAAATGGCAATCTACTCCAGTACTATTGCCTGGAAAATCCCATGGACAGAGGAGCCTGGTAGGCTATAGTACATGGGGTTGCAAAGTCGGACACGACTGAGCAACTTCACTTTCACTTTCTGGTCCCTAGGGATAGAGTAATGGTGCCCTGAGAAGGGTTTGGTGATGGTCCAAGGAGATTGTTAGGAAGGAAATTCAGGGTACTGGCATTCAGACACTTCCAGGCTGTTCTCTGGGAAACTCCACAGTTTCCCAGTAAAAGTTTATTTTTTACAAAGCTGCGGAGAGAATGTAAAGAGTTTATTACAGTTAAATGTGGAAAAAGCAATGGCTCTTAACTCTAGGAAGGAGGACTAGATCTCTTGACTAGAGGACAAGCATCCTGGGAAAAGCAGGTACAGAGGATATGGGCAGCTCTCAAGAAGCAAAAAAGAGTTCAGCCACCCCAGACTCTCCTGTAAAGGGACAGGACTGAGGATTTTGGAATTCCAAATTGGAATTCTACTCCACTGTGACTTGTCTCCAAAGTTGATTGACAGGAAAATAAGGATCACAGAAGGACAGAATTATTTGATTTAATATCTGAGAATACACTTTGGGAAGTATACATGCTTCATTTGTATATATGTCATGTGTGTATAGAGTATATATAATATATGTATAGAATATATTCATCTAAACGCATATGAAACACTATTAATAAGATTTATTTTGTCAAGTCCCAAAGGAAAAAAGATTTCAGCTCAGAACTCACCTATTTCAGGAAGTCTTCCTAGATTAACCTCATTCAACTTCTTACATGTAATAGGCATTGATTAGTTTGTGGTTTACTCTTTCATTCAACCCGACACACTTAATGAAGTTGACAGTTTTGATTCTGTTTATTATTCTTGCTTGAGGCTCCTTGGCAATACCATGGTCTCTGGAGTGTGATGAAAGGAGTTATATACAGCCTGGCTGCTGTTCAGCTTGGCTTCATCCTTGGAAGCTAGTGCCTCACTGTCCCTTGAGTTTATAAGATGTTTTGTATGCACTTGTTCCTCCTCATCACAACAGTTTCATTAATTCGCTCATTTAGTATCTATTAATCCAGCACCTGTGCATGGGAGGATGTGCAGTCACTCAGTCATCTCCAACTCTTTGTGACCCCATTGACTGTAGCCTGCCAGGCTCCTCTGCTCACGGGATATCTCATGCAAGGATGCTGGAGTGGGTTGCCATTTCCTACTCTGTATTTAGCACCTTCAAAAGGTCAAATACTATATTTGTTCTGGGTTTGTCATGAAGACTGATGGACCCAGTTTCTCTCCTCTGCATGTTCTCAGCCCACTTCTACCCTAGTACCATCCCTATAAGTCAATCTACCTATTTTTTCCCAACTGTATTTCATACTTTGGGGGTTGAGTGAAGACCATGGCTAGCTCTGCCATCACTGCATGCACCTAGGCAG
Source organism: Raphicerus campestris (assembly GCA_006410735.1). Lineage (NCBI taxonomy): Eukaryota > Metazoa > Chordata > Mammalia > Artiodactyla > Bovidae > Raphicerus > Raphicerus campestris. The sequence continues at coordinate 222,419 of SJYW01003341.1, read as the reverse complement.
GTCATGAGTTGTTGATGCACATGTGGGTGTTGTTAAATACATTATTATCTGGACTCTGTGACAGTTTATTTTTCTAAATCAAGAAAAAATACTTTGCAAACTTTCATTCTGTTGGTTGTGTTTATAGCAATTAGATTATACAGTGTCTTAAAAACAGGTATTGAAGGCATTTCTTTTAATTCCCTCACCGCTCAGCATAGGGCTTTGGATATTTAATGTATGCTAGCTAGTTGAATGGATTAATAAATGAATGTACATACTATAAGCCTGTGGCTAAAAGTGCCGTTTGAACACAATGATGTTTTTACTTGAGAGACCATGAAAACTTGCGTCAGTAAAATTCTGACTCAATTGGGGGTTCACATTAGTGAGATGAAAACATATTTGAGTTTATTATCTTATTTCTGTCTTTTACTTCACTTCAGCTGCCAAATTTCAAGAGATCCAAGACATCAGGAGGCTAGAGAAAGTCTGCAATGACATAATAATAGTGTCAGGATTCCTACTGTGCATTTTTTCTAAACTCCCTTTGATATCATAATGTCCTATTTATATCAGTTCATGGAATCTCCTGCTTGAAGATCCCAAATTTAGTTCAGTCATTCAGTCAAGTCCAACTCTTTGAGACCCCCATGGACTGGCATGCCAGGCTTCCCTGTCCATCATCAACTCCTGGAGCTTGCTCAAACTCATGCCCATCAAGTCGGTGATGCCATCCAACCATCTCATCCTCTGTCGTCCCCTTCTCTTCCTGCCTTCAATCTTTCCCAGCATCAGGGTCTTTTCAAATGAGTCAGCTCTTCGCATCAGGTAGCCAAAATATTGGAGCTTCAGCTTCAGTGTCAGTCCTAAAGAATACTCAGAGTTGATTTCCTTTAGGATTGACTGGCTTGATCTCTTTTGCAGTGTAAGGATCCCAAAGTTTCCCTTAATTTTTGAACTATTCCAAGAATTATCCATAATTTAGTTTCTGCTAATGCAAGTCTGTGACATTCCTGTTCCATGCTTGCATTTTTTTCATGTAGATCCAAAGAGTTTCCCTAAACAGAGAATTAAAGTGAAAACTGAGAATTTACGTCAAGCTGGAGGCTCCAGAAATCTGACAGAAGTATAACTACTGATACCCCTGTGTATCCATTAAGGTTTTCCAGAGAAAAGAGAACCAGCAAGATAGTTTATGTTATAGAAAGAGACTTACTATAAGGAATTGGCTCACATGATTATGGAGACCAGCAAGTCAGAATCTGCTATATGGGCCAGCACCTGGAGACCCAGGAGAGATGATGGTGTGGATACAGTCCAAAGACAGTCTGCTGAAGAATCTCCTAGTGCTTAGGGAGGCTGTCTTTTTGTTCTACTCAGAATTTCAACTGATTGGATGAGGCCCACCCACATTGTGGAGAACAGTCTGCTCACTCAGTGTTCAACAATTTAAATGTTAATCTCACCTCCAAACACTNCAGAGGATATGGGCAGCTCTCAAGAAGCAAAAAAGAGTTCAGCCACCCCAGACTCTCCTGTAAAGGGACAGGACTGAGGATTTTGGAATTCCAAATTGGAATTCTACTCCACTGTGACTTGTCTCCAAAGTTGATTGACAGGAAAATAAGGATCACAGAAGGACAGAATTATTTGATTTAATATCTGAGAATACACTTTGGGAAGTATACGTGCTTCATTTATATATATGTCATGTGTGTATAGAGTATATATAATATATGTATAGAATATATTCATCTAAACGCATATGAAACACTATCAATAAGATTTATTTTGTCAAGTCCCAAAGGAAAAAAGATTTCAGCTCAGAACTCACCTATTTCAGGAAGTCTTCCTAGATTAACCTCATTCAACTTCTTACATGTAATAGGCATTGATTAGTTTGTGGTTTACTCTTTCATTCAACCCGACACACTTAATGAAGTTGACAGTTTTGATTCTGTTTATTATTCTTGCTTGAGGCTCCTTGGCAATACCATGGTCTCTGGAGTGTGATGAAAGGAGTTATATACAGCCTGGCTGCTGTTCAGCTTGGCTTCATCCTTGGAAGCTAGTGCCTCACTGTCCCTTGAGTTTATAAGATGTTTTGTATGCACTTGTTCCTCCTCATCACAACAGTTTCATTAATTCGCTCATTTAGTATCTATTAATCCAGCACCTGTGCATGGGAGGATGTGCAGTCACTCAGTCATCTCCAACTCTTTGTGACCCCATTGACTGTAGCCTGCCAGGCTCCTCTGCTCACGGGATATCTCATGCAAGGATGCTGGAGTGGGTTGCCATTTCCTACTCTGTATTTAGCACCTTCAAAAGGTCAAATACTATATTTGTTCTGGGTTTGTCATGAAGACTGATGGACCCAGTTTCTCTCCTCTGCATGTTCTCAGCCCACTTCTACCCTAGTACCATCCCTATAAGTCAATCTACCTATTTTTTCCCAACTGTATTTCATACTTTGGGGGTTGAGTGAAGACCATGGCTAGCTCTGCCATCACTGCATGCACCTAGGCAGGTCATGAGTTGTTGATGCACATGTGGGTGTTGTTAAATACATTATTATCTGGACTCTGTGACAGTTTATTTTTCTAAATCAAGAAAAAATACTTTGCAAACTTTCATTCTGTTGGTTGTGTTTATAGCAATTAGATTATACAGTGTCTTAAAAACAGGTATTGAAGGCATTTCTTTTAATTCCCTCACCGCTCAGCATAGGGCTTTGGATATTTAATGTATGCTAGCTAGTTGAATGGATTAATAAATGAATGTACATACTATAAGCCTGTGGCTAAAAGTGCCGTTTGAACACAATGATGTTTTTACTTGAGAGACCATGAAAACTTGCGTCAGTAAAATTCTGACTCAATTGGGGGTTCACATTAGTGAGATGAAAACATATTTGAGTTTATTATCTTATTTCTGTCTTTTACTTCACTTCAGCTGCCAAATTTCAAGAGATCCAAGACATCAGGAGGCTAGAGAAAGTCTGCAATGACATAATAATAGTGTCAGGATTCCTACTGTGCATTTTTTCTAAACTCCCTTTGATATCATAATGTCCTATTTATATCAGTTCATGGAATCTCCTGCTTGAAGATCCCAAATTTAGTTCAGTCATTCAGTCAAGTCCAACTCTTTGAGACCCCCATGGACTGGCATGCCAGGCTTCCCTGTCCATCATCAACTCCTGGAGCTTGCTCAAACTCATGCCCATCAAGTCGGTGATGCCATCCAACCATCTCATCCTCTGTCGTCCCCTTCTCTTCCTGCCTTCAATCTTTCCCAGCATCAGGGTCTTTTCAAATGAGTCAGCTCTTCGCATCAGGTAGCCAAAATATTGGAGCTTCAGCTTCAGTGTCAGTCCTAAAGAATACTCAGAATTGATTTCCTTTAGGATTGACTGGCTTGATCTCTTTTGCAGTGTAAGGATCCCAAAGTTTCCCTTAATTCTTGAACTATTCCAAGAATTATCCATAATTTAGTTCCTGCTAATGCAAGTCTGTGACATTCCTGTTCCATGCTTGCATTTTTTTCATGTAGATCCAAAGAGTTTCCCTAAACAGAGAATTAAAGTGAAAACTGAGAATTTACGTCAAGCTGGAGGCTCCAGAAATCTGACAGAAGTATAACTACTGATACCCCTGTGTATCCATTAAGGTTTTCCAGAGAAAAGAGAACCAGCAAGATAGTTTATGTTATAGAAAGAGACTTACTATAAGGAATTGGCTCACATGATTATGGAGACCAGCAAGTCAGAATCTGCTATATGGGCCAGCACCTGGAGACCCAGGAGAGATGATGGTGTGGATACAGTCCAAAGACAGTCTGCTGAAGATCTCCTAGTGCTTAGGGAGGCTGTCTTTTTGTTCTACTCAGAATTTCAACTGATTGGATGAGGCCCACCCACATTGTGGAGAACAGTCTGCTCACTCAGTGTTCAACAATTTAAATGTTAATCTCACCTTCAAACACTCTCCAAATGGACACATATAACTAACCACCACACACTACATGATACAGTCTTGAACAAGGAAAGAGCTCCAAGGAAGAAGAGAGTGTTTCTCACCGGCAGCTCTGGTGCTGGCTGGCATGGTTAGGTACCCAGGGTGGAGTCGGACAGGGAGGGGAGCAGACAGAACATATGTGCACAAGTGTGCCATGCCCAGTGCCTCTGTGAGGGCTTCAACATCTGTGGACACCTTCAGCTCAATATATGGGATATACTTGGGAACTAGTTATTGAGGCCAAACCCAAATGCCAAAGCTTGTCCCTAAGAGAATGAGCCTGCACTAGGCTACTGCCCTCTCCTTGGATTCCATGGAGTCCGTGAGGACATTAGATAGAGATTCAGTTTAAGGCTGCCTGGGTGAATTCGTGATGACGGTCACCTCAGGTCACCTTTGCAGTAGCCCAGAGGAAATATTCAATTTAGGCAAATGTATCAGACATGGGTTTCCCTTTATCAATCCATGCTGACTGACCTTTAATGAATTAGACAGAAATCTATTCCACATTGCCTGGTTAAAGATGTAAGGCTGATGCATAAATCTTGACTTTAAGAAGAGGCAAATTCAAACCAGAGTTTGGAGCTCGTGCCTTTCGAGGCCATAGCAAGGGTATTAATGACTCACAGTTACGTAATTATTTGAGCCTATTTCTATCTCAAGAACCCTGAACTCCACGTCTTTTGCTATCCGTGGTATCAATTCAGACTCTCCGCGTTTGGAGTATTAGTGAAACCCACTGCCTCCCACCCCTGTCCTGTTCAGAATTTGTCACTGCAATGCGCTATTGCTCAGAAGTCTTTGGCTTCCTTTATTCTCTTGTTTATTTGTGTTCATTTGGTGGAAGAATAACTCATTCATCCCTCACTAAGCCACTCTGATTGAAAAAAGAAGCACAGAACTTGTTTTCAGGCTGTTCCTTTTAAAACTGTCCCCCCCCCCGCCCCCACTTCATCCCAATTCTGCTCTCAAGAGATATGACCATTGTGGAAATTAAATTATAATTAGGGTCAAGGACTTTGAAATAATGACCCCCAGACTGACCCCTCTGTCTATACTCTTAAGTGTCTCTTGGCGGTGCACCGAGCATTGGTTTCTGGGCCATTTTAAACCTGTTTCCAAAATTGCCACCTGACGCTTAACCATCACACAATGGTTTGCCTTAGTAAATGCATCTGTTATATGGTACAGCCGTAAATGCTTTCCTGAAATCCAGATAAATTATGTCTGCTGTTTTGGTAATGTGGCCCAAGAATTCAATTTAGGTGAATTTATCAGACATGGCCCTTTCCTTTATCATTCCATGCTGACCGACCTTTAATAAATTAGAGAGAAATCCATTCCGTATTGGTGGATGTACGATCGGAGGGGAAGAGTAATCGGCACCGGATCTACAAACATGCCCCAGCCTAATTTCCTGCCCTTAATGTGCTCCAGTCTGTGACAGGGCAGGGGGAGGCTCATTCAAATTGCTTCAGACCCCTGAAGAGGCAAGTGGGATGGGAAGTTGGAGGAAACGTGAGGTTCTTTATGCACAAGGGGTACAGGGAGGGGGAGCAGGGCTTGGTCATCTGGGTGGGCTTGCAATGTTTGGCTTCTGAAAAAAAGGGGATGTGTGATTTTAAGGTTCTTCCCCATCTCTGAGCCTCAGTTTCCGAAGCGATAAGCTGAAGTTGCTGGGAGAGGCGATCTCTGATCTCTGAAAGGCCATCTCTCCCCTTTCACCTCTAAGAAAGCTTTCAGTTACCTGGAGATAGAGCAAGAAACAATGACTTGTATGCCAAGGTCAGATGAGGCTGGCATTCAGATCAGCCTGATGCTTGACTGGGATCCTGAATGGGGATCAAACTGACTGGGCTCCAATGAAATGGATACAGTTTCAAAGATTAGAAGGATTCAGAAGCAAGCAATGTTCGAGTTCTCTTTCATCCTAGATGTCTTATGAGAAGAAAGAAAATTTGAAAAAGATGCCAGAGATGTTCTTTGTAAACCTTGTCCTTGTAAGGATCCATTTTAATTTCAAGACACTGATACCTGCTGAGTTAGAGAAAACTTAAACCAACCTGAACTTGAATTTGACAAGATGATCAACAAGAAAATGGTCCATGGTGAAATAACTCCTCAGTGGTCCAAGACTAAATCCCACCCCATGCAAAAGTTCTTAGATTCACAATCCTGCTCAGACACCATAAAGGATCTAAAAAGTCCTGCAATAAAAGAATCTCTTTAACTTCGTGTAACACAGGAGTTTGTAGACTTATTTGCTATTGGGATCCATTTTGTTTGCTTTTTTTTTTTTTTAATTTAATGCAATGCCTATTCGAATCACTCAGAATGAATACTCCACAGAGGACACTCTGGAAAACGCCTGTATGATATTTCCAGGGATCCCCCTATCTTCTTATGTGTTATGGTCTTTAAGTACATTTTCATTCTTTGGAGGAGTGTCCATCTCCAAAGTGATTTTCAAATTATACTCATCTTCAGTCTTTAGAAAATGTTCCCAATTTGACTCTACACACCTATCTTGGTGAGATTCTTAAAAACTTGCCAAATGTGAAAATCCTTGATTAAGCTTTTGATATTTAAAGATATCAATTTGGTGTATAAATAACTAGAAAGGTAAGCATTTACTTATGTAAAGACCAAGGGTTAATAAAGTTTCCCAGAGCCCCAGCTTCTTTGGAGAAAAAGAGTCTGGATTGATGACCCAGAGGAATCTTTGATACGTTGAGTTCTGTACTTGCTGAGTGGCAGACATGCCAGCTGTGCTTGGGGGGTGCCAGGCAGAGGCTGAAGGGCACTGCGCTGAGGCTGAAACCCAGAGTGGAGCCCTGAGAAGGTGAGAGTGACTCCTCTAAGCTGGTCCTGGCATGCACACAATAATTGCTAACAGACTACATTTCTCCTCACTCTTTTTCCTCCCCTGCCCCAATTCCTCGCATGTTAACAGCATACTTTATTTCTGAGTTATTAAAAATTACATCTTTCTTATATTGATTCTTGACAGTTGCCAGCTGACCTCTAATTGGTTCCAGGTCTGAGGTTTCAAATTTACTGATTTCTCTTTTGCTTTTGATATTTTAATCTTTCTTCAATTCCCTCCCCATCCCCTTCTCTACTCATTGCCTTGTCCTCAGCAGCTGTGAGGACTCCAGCTACATATTTCCTGTGACATATTTCTTTATAATCTTAAGGGATATTGCCAACCAAGAAGATGGGTTTTGCCTTGTCTATACTTCTTTGCTCTGCTTTGAGGAACTGCTTTTTTACACCAGAGCAAGAGGACTGTGAAGTCCCAGAGAAGTAATTTGTGGGTGTGGCCCTTCTTCTTGTTCTTGGATAATGCTTAGGGAGCATCATCTGAATTTAGATGATGCATCTGAATTTGGATAAGCATCATCTGAATTTAGCATTTAGAATTTGGCATTGAACCCCAAATAGATCACAGGATAAAATGATGTATAGAAATGTATGAATGCAACGAATACATTCTGACTACTTTGGGAAAGTGGGGTTGGGACTGATATGTGGGAAAGTGAACCCACCAGTTCAGGCACATTGGGCTCTGAGATGACAGTGAGCTCAGTGAGATAAGTGAATGTGTCTAATGGTTAAGTGTTATATCCTCAGTGCCTGGTACAGCTTGATGTTAACAGTAGATACTGATGAGCTGAGTATGGGTTTTCTTCTTCCTTGTCATGACTCTGATCAACAAACAGAGTTTGGGACAAAACTGGAAAATAAAATCTAACAGGAAACTTCCACATTTCTCTCAAATGACTTTCCCACTCTTTGTGGCTCAGCTGGTAAAGAATCTGTCTACAATGCAGGAGACCTGGGTTCGATCCCGGGGTTGAGAAGATCCCCCAGAGAAGGGAAAGGTCATCCACTCCAGTATTCTGGCCTAGCAAATTCCATGGACTGTATAGTCCTTGTGGTTGCAAAGAGTCAGACACGACTGAATGACTTTCACTTACTTACTTAGCACCATTTTAGCAGTTTCTTTCTTTGGCCCAAGAAAATATTCCTAAAGTGATATCAATAAAATTTTCCTTTAAGAATACATATTCTGAGTATACCGATCCATAGACTGTTTGGACTTTAGAGTCAGGTGGATTCAATGCTCTAATTTTGCAGTGCCACAGTGATGTTCTTGGAAGTGAAATAATTTCCTCAAGTGAGTCCTGGGCTGCAGTGGAGCCTGGGTGAACACTTTATCCACAGAATGAATGTCCATTGAGAGCCTACTTTGGGCAAGACCTACTTTTACTCACAGACAAATAAGGGAAAATATGACTCATCCCATGGCTTACATATGGGCTTCCCTGGTGGCTCAGAGGTTAAAGCATCTGCCTCCAATGNGAGCAAGAGGACTGTGAAGTCCCAGAGAAGTAATTTGTGGGTGTGGCCCTTCTTCTTGTTCTTGGATAATGCTTAGGGAGCATCATCTGAATTTAGATGATGCATCTGAATTTGGATAAGCATCATCTGAATTTAGCATTTAGAATTTGGCATTGAACCCCAAATAGATCACAGGATAAAATGATGTATAGAAATGTATGAATGCAACGAATACATTCTGACTACTTTGGGAAAGTGGGGTTGGGACTGATATGTGGGAAAGTGAACCCACCAGTTCAGGCACATTGGGCTCTGAGATGACAGTGAGCTCAGTGAGATAAGTGAATGTGTCTAATGGTTAAGTGTTATATCCTCAGTGCCTGGTACAGCTTGATGTTAACAGTAGATACTGATGAGCTGAGTATGGGTTTTCTTCTTCCTTGTCATGACTCTGATCAACAAACAGAGTTTGGGACAAAACTGGAAAATAAAATCTAACAGGAAACTTCCACATTTCTCTCAAATGACTTTCCCACTCTTTGTGGCTCAGCTGGTAAAGAATCTGTCTACAATGCAGGAGACCTGGGTTCGATCCCGGGGTTGAGAAGATCCCCCAGAGAAGGGAAAGGTCATCCACTCCAGTATTCTGGCCTAGCAAATTCCATGGACTGTATAGTCCTTGTGGTTGCAAAGAGTCAGACACGACTGAATGACTTTCACTTACTTACTTAGCACCATTTTAGCAGTTTCTTTCTTTGGCCCAAGAAAATATTCCTAAAGTGATATCAATAAAATTTTCCTTTAAGAATACATATTCTGAGTATACCGATCCATAGACTGTTTGGACTTTAGAGTCAGGTGGATTCAATGCTCTAATTTTGCAGTGCCACAGTGATGTTCTTGGAAGTGAAATAATTTCCTCAAGTGAGTCCTGGGCTGCAGTGGAGCCTGGGTGAACACTTTATCCACAGAATGAATGTCCATTGAGAGCCTACTTTGGGCAAGACCTACTTTTACTCACAGACAAATAAGGGAAAATATGACTCATCCCATGGCTTACATATGGGCTTCCCTGGTGGCTCAGAGGTTAAAGCATCTGCCTCCAATGTGGGAGACTTGGGTTTGATCCCTGGGCTGGGAAGATCCCCTGGAGAAGGAAATGGTAACCCACTCCAGTATTCTTGCCTGGTGAATCCCATGGATGGAGGAGCCTGGTAGGCTACAGTCCATGGGGTCACAAAGAGTCGGACACCACTGAGCGACTTCACCACCATCACCATGGCTTACATTGTCTTCTAAGCACTTATTCAACCTGCTAGGTTAACCAAAATTTAACAGTTTGGAGTTTTTGTATTTACAGGAGTTAACAGATTCTCTTTCCAAAATATCAAGGGAAGAGTGAAAATAAACTGCAGAAGGCAGCATTTGCCTCAGTAAGAAGACTTCTATCAGACCCCTCCTTCCTCATGGTCATGGACTATTTCTCATACGACTTGATGTTCCGAGCACCTGTGTCAGTCCTTTGCACACAGAAATGACTCAAGGAGCATCACAGAATGTGACGATGAATGTGAATTGACAATATGGTGGATTTGTCCATTTGAGCCCGAGTTGTGTACATGCTGGATCCAGACATTAATTTAGGCAAGTCTGATGGGTCTATGAGACCAGCCTCCTTGCAAATATCTGGGCGAAGGGGTCTATAGGAAGGTTCTACGATCCTGACAAGAGGGATGGAAAGAGAGGGTATATGGAAAATAGCATATTGGAAATTATCCAAGTCAACCCTCTAGGGTTTGAAAACACTGCTTTGATAAGGGACTTGGTGCCTTGGTTTGGTTTCCCAGAGAATGACCCTGAGATTTAGGCATAAGTAGTTTATTCCAACGGTGAAATTAGCATCAACTGAAGAATAGGGAAGTGATTCAGGGAAGAAGGGAATCCCTGGTGGCTCAGCAGTAAAGAGTCCACCTGCAATGCAGGAGACACGGGTTCAATCCCTTGATCAGGAAGATGCCCTGGAGAAGGAAATGGCTACCCACTCCAGTACTCTTCCTTGGGAAATCCCATGGACAGAGAAGCCTGGCAGGCTGCAGTCTATGGAGTCACAAAGAGTCGGTCCTGACATAGCAACTAAACCACCCCCACAGAAAAGGAAGGGCAGCTAACAAAAGGAAGGATATTAAGCTGACAACCATGGTGGATAACTTGAACTTCGTCCTGCAGGGAAACTCTGGCAACAGTGTAAAACTGAAGCCTAGGACTATCCCTCATGGAGGAGAAGGACAGACCAAGCCTTGAGAATCAGTGGTTGAGAGCTTCTGGTGGTTGTTACCGTCGTCTGCGAGGAAAGAGAAGACTTTTCCAGTTCTGAAAAAAAAATCAACTAGTCACAGAGATCCAGATCCCGTAGCTAGAAGTTAGCTGGAGTGGAGTGAAAGCGTTGAGGGACACAGTGAGGGAAGCTGGTGGCACTTTCTGTGCTTAGTTCAGCGCTAGTGGTGAAGAATCCGCCTGTCAAGCAGGGATCGAAAGAGATGCTGGTTCAATCCTGAGTCAGGAAGATTCCCTTGAGGAGGGCATGGCAACCCACTCCAGTATTCCTGCCTGGAGAATCTCAGGGACAGAGGAAACTGGTGGGCTGCAGTCCGTGGGATTGCAAAGAGTCGGGCACCACTGAAGCAACTTAGCGCTCACACAGGCACTTAGTTTGGGTGGGGACGATAAGCAGCTTTTCAAAATACAAGGAAGAGAGTGACAGGGCATGGCAGGGAAACATGTAGCTCTGTTTCTCTGGCTTCAGATTGGAAATGCGTTGTTTGGAGTTTGAGTCCTGGGACATTATTGCAGGGGCCCTGATAATACAGGTGCTGATGCGGCTCCTTCCCTTGGATGAATCACAGGTGTTAGCATCTGTGCTGGTGTCAGCAAGGGGGTGCCAGGGCAGAACACAAAGGGGTCTTTTGTAACATCGTGTCCAACACTCCTGGGGAGTCCCAGATTGAATTACGGGAGTTTTTGAAGTGGGTCTTACATCACACCAATGGGAGCATAACCTGTGAAGTCTGAATTATCTTTCAAGTGAGGTCGTCAGTATATGTATAGTCAGTATAACAGACTAGTAAGACCCAAGGAAACTCCGGTTATGAGAGTAAGTGGAGTAGAAGGTGCAGAAATAAACATAACTCCCTATGGGGGTTCCATATGCTCCATACCACCTTTTTCTACTGTTATTCCAGATCAGGGACATGGCCAGGACTTGAAGAAAAGATTGTAGAAGATTGACTCATTGGTCTCCAACTCATCAAGCATCCTTATGTTAGAATCACACATCCATGCCACTTGTCATATGAATTTCCTTTCTCCCTCCAGAGGAAGGGTATATTTTCCTGCTCTTNCCTACCTTAATAGGTCCTTGTTAAGATTTAATAAAATGACAAATAGCCCACGGAAGACACAAAATGCATACTCGTTATTTGCAATTATGTCTCACACTATTTTTTTTTTTTTTGCTACTGTGAGTGATTCATAATTAGGCAAAGTACAATTAACATGGGTAAAGAAAATCAATAGACAACTTCTTAAAACTCAGTTTAACCACAACTTTTGAACTCTCTCTCCCACCAAAAATTTATCAGAGCTAGTATGTTGCTGTAATACAAAAACAAAATTTTAATTTTCCTTTTCTTCTCTTTCAGCAAGTTTTTTCTTTGAAATTGATAGTGACTAGCAGATATTTAAAAACATGGAAATGAAGGATAGAGAGAGAATTCACTCCCCAGGAGAAGACCACCATGAGGTCACACCCACAATCAACAAATGCTCACAGGCCCTTTAGGAAATGTTTTCTATTCTCTTGATTTTAGTTCATCTAGCCCTTGTTACTTCCACAGCTCTCTGAAACTTAAAAATATGATTTTTAAAATGTGTCAGGCTGTTTTGGTTGTTGAAGCTGTTGAAACCTATCATCTGATTTCTGAAAGGAGAAGCAAGAAAAGACATTTAGCTTTGAAAATATTAAGGTCCTGATCTTAAAATAGAGGAGTCTTTCCAAAGAAAAAGGAAATTAATTATTTTATACTGACATGTATTTTATGTTACTTTTATCTCATTTCAAAGTGTTCAAGTAAAAACGTTATCACCAATCATGGCTCTTTGTATTGAGGTTGAACTGCCTTCATAAAAACCAAAAAAACCTCATTTACAGCAGTAAGTTCAGTTTTGTGATATGAGAGAAGCTCAACAAATATTTGTGAAGTGGATATATTGATGAGTAGTTATGCAAAAGATACTGCAAAAATAATCTGAGATACTAGTTTTGAAATTAAGTTATTAGCTAAATTAAGTTGACATTACAAATACTAGAAGTTGCCTATGAAGAGATAGGAAGNAACTCAGTCACTTATTTCAGTATGACCTACCCCTTATAAAACTAAATTGGCCATTTCTAATAAACTTCAGCTTTTAAAATTGTTCCCTTACTAAATCATTGGTAATTGTATTCATTAGTATTCTTACCATGACCAACAGTACAATTAATATGAAACCAAAGCAGAATATTAAGACAGCACTGGTGTAGTGGGAAAACCACTGGCCTCAAAATCTTGGCACCTGGGATTAAAACAGACTCTGCTGTTTATTCTTTGACTTTGTTCAAGTCACATTACCTTCCTGAGCCTCAGTTTCCTCAAATGTATTCAATAACACGGGGGGAATGACACCTACCTTAATAGGTCCTTGTTAAGATTTAATAAAATGACAAATAGCCCACGGAAGACACAAAATGCATACTCGTTATTTGCAATTATGTCTCACACTATTTTTTTTTTTTTTGCTACTGTGAGTGATTCATAATTAGGCAAAGTACAATTAACATGGGTAAAGAAAATCAATAGACAACTTCTTAAAACTCAGTTTAACCACAACTTTTGAACTCTCTCTCCCACCAAAAATTTATCAGAGCTAGTATGTTGCTGTAATACAAAAACAAAATTTTAATTTTCCTTTTCTTCTCTTTCAGCAAGTTTTTTCTTTGAAATTGATAGTGACTAGCAGATATTTAAAAACATGGAAATGAAGGATAGAGAGAGAATTCACTCCCCAGGAGAAGACCACCATGAGGTCACACCCACAATCAACAAATGCTCACAGGCCCTTTAGGAAATGTTTTCTATTCTCTTGATTTTAGTTCATCTAGCCCTTGTTACTTCCACAGCTCTCTGAAACTTAAAAATATGATTTTTAAAATGTGTCAGGCTGTTTTGGTTGTTGAAGCTGTTGAAACCTATCATCTGATTTCTGAAAGGAGAAGCAAGAAAAGACATTTAGCTTTGAAAATATTAAGGTCCTGATCTTAAAATAGAGGAGTCTTTCCAAAGAAAAAGGAAATTAATTATTTTATACTGACATGTATTTTATGTTACTTTTATCTCATTTCAAAGTGTTCAAGTAAAAACGTTATCACCAATCATGGCTCTTTGTATTGAGGTTGAACTGCCTTCATAAAAACCAAAAAAACCTCATTTACAGCAGTAAGTTCAGTTTTGTGATATGAGAGAAGCTCAACAAATATTTGTGAAGTGGATATATTGATGAGTAGTTATGCAAAAGATACTGCAAAAATAATCTGAGATACTAGTTTTGAAATTAAGTTATTAGCTAAATTAAGTTGACATTACAAATACTAGAAGTTGCCTATGAAGAGATAGGAAGTCATGAAAATACATGGCAGCAAATTTTTGCTGGGCAAAAGAGGAAAAAACAAAGATTTTAGTGGTCTTACAAGACTAGAATAACAAATTGAAAATCAGAAGCTTCAAACATATGATCATTTTTCCTCACAGAATATTTGTTGAGTTTCGGGGCTACATGAAATGCTGGTGTATCAGAGTCTCAGAGAAACAGATGGAAAAAAAAAAAAAGAAAGAGACAGAGATAGGCTATCTATCAACTCTCTCTGTATATATGATATGCATATGGTTATCTATATCTATCACATCATATACATCTATGTAAACAGACAATCTATAGATATATATACATAAAGAAAATTGGAATTTATTTTAAAAAGGAGAGTCAGTTGGATTTTTTAGAAGCATTTTCTAATAATGAAGAGATCTTTCCATTTCAAAGACAGTATATCCTTATATTTGATTGAACCCCACAAATCTTCGAAGTATTTTTAAATTGGCAAAATTAATCTTAAAATAGATAAATAATCATAGTAAGAAATTATGATGTACTTGTGTCAATAGCCGATAGAATGAGCAACCAAAAAACTCAAAATGATATAAAAATTCTGAACTTAACAAGCTTATATTATTTGACAAATATGAAACATTACACCCCAAAATAACACTTTTTCTAGGTATACATAATTAACAATGTACTGGTGTAAAAATTAACCATATGTTAGGCCATTAAGCCAGAACTGATCAATTTTAAATGACTGAAATTACTTAGAATTCAAATAGACCCTTTGACCACAGTGGAATCAAGAAAAAACAGCAACAAAACATGATTAGAAAAAGTTAACTACCAGGAGATTGAAAAAAATAAACTTATAGACAGTCATGTATCAAAGAAGAAATCACATGGAAAATTAAAATATTTTGAGCTGGATGATTACAAAGATATGATATATCAACACTTGGGGCATGCAGCCATCTACGTAGAGGGAGGATAATTTATACCTCTAAATGGAGAAAATGAAGAAAGTCAGGAAATGAATTATTTAAACCTTCAGTAAATGGAAATAAATAATAAAATGACAAATTTTTAAAAACCACATACATACAATAGAGAAAATCAGCAAAACCAAAATTTAGTTTCTTAAAAAGATTTACAGAATTGATAAGTTGCTGGCAAAACTAGTTAGGAAATAAAAAACAAATGATTGGTATCAATATTGAAAAGGACAACATGACTACAAATCCTAAAGACATCAAACAATAGTAACAGGGTATTATAATCAACTTGACACTAATACATTTAGCAATTCGGATAAAATGTACAAACCTCTTAAATAAATATTACTTACTACAACTAAAAATAGGATTAAAACTCTGAGCAGTCTAAAGATCTAGTTAAAAATGAAATTTGCTATTCAAATTACAAGTCAGCTCTTTCATAAACATGAATGCAGAAACTTTTAAGCAAAATGTCAGAAAATTGAAACCAGTGATATATAAAAAGAATAATACAATATAGCTAATAGACTTTACTTTGGTTTTGGAAGATTTTCACATTAGAAAAATCAACTAACATAATTCACTATGTTAACAGAAGAAAAACATTAAAAAAGCAAACCACTTCAATAAAATAAAAGAAAGCATTTGGCAAAATTCAATATCTATTCATGATGAAAATTCATAGCAAAGTAGAAATAGGAGAGAACTTTCTTAATCTGACATATAAAAATGTTATATTCAATGGTGAAATACTAAAGACTTTTTCCTTGCGATCAGGAGTGCATATAGTAAGATTCAATTTATTAATATGTAAAATACAAAACAAGAAAAGTTAACCTATCTGTGTTAGAATCCAGGACAGTAGATTGCCTTCTTCAGGAAGGGAGCAATAGGAGGACTCGGGGTACTGATAATGTCTGGTTCTTGATCTGTTGTGGGTATACAATTATATTCACTTTTTGAAAATTTATTGATCACTTATTTAAAATTTATATGTATAAATGCACAAGTTTCAACAAAAAGTTGATTTAAAAATATTCAGATGGAAATTTAAAAAAAACAACAACAAGTATTTCAAATAGGTGGCATTCTCTTATGCCTTATGAGACAGCAGTTGGATTTCTCAATGCTCAGGGCAGTTGTTTGCCATCATGTTGACCCAGCCATGACAAGGGCTGAATGATGAACATATTGAGACCTATTTAGAGAAGCTGAGCTCCTTGGACAATGGGAGACCATCCAGGCCTTTCATCAGCTTCCTTATTGTTAAGTGAACTTTTCCGTCATCCTTTCCAATCATCGGATAATACAGTGCTATTTCAGGAAACTTTCCTATTGCATGCAACTGTCCTGTTACTCTCCAAAGGGAAGGACTAGTGAACTATCACGATATGCTTCTCATTGTCCTCCCCCTGATGGGGTAGGAGGGCAACATTAAAAACAAAACAGAGAAATCCAAAGCCTCTTGAAGAACTCAGACCAGGTAGGGCAGAAAGTGGCAATAGCCTCAGGAGTCATCTGGTCAAAACACATTCTCAGGAACTTCCAGTCCAAGAGCAGTAGCTTATGCCTGATGCATGGGCTCTTGAAGCTGGCATTCAAGGAATATTCTCCAAACAAGTTGCACATCTTCTGTCTAGACCTGGGCACAGAGTCCCTTTCCAATGTCATTGCATTCTAGCATCTGTTCAGGAGTTTCTGCGGACTTGCTAGTGGGCAGTTGTAAAGTGCTGGCACGTTCACAATAGGAGTTGTTGGCTCCTTATTTTCTTAGACTGGAAATCCAGTTAGCCAGCTTTAGCAAGACAAACGCTGTGGCTTTTTTCCTTTTTCTTAGCAGCCAACATGATTTCAATAAGCTGACTTCCCATTTCTCCAAGAAGTTTTCTTTAACTTAGGGTAATTCACAGCCCTTTATACCTTCTCTGAACTCTGAAAGCATATAGGAATGAGGTTCAGCTTAGACAATGGCCGTTTTCACCCTCTCTCTCTCTCTTACACACACACACACACACACACACATACACACAGCTTGGAACCCAGCATTCCCTACAGATGTAACATATGTGTAGTACCGAGTTTCTCACGATGGCCCACAAGGCCTGCATGATATAAAAGTACAACCAAAAGCTCTGTATTTGTAGTCTGTCTTTTCATTGTGACATTTAGCAAGAGACACAAGCCTTTAGAGTTCTGTCTTGACCTAACAGAGCTCCACCTGTCCTTGGAGATAGAGGATAATCTTCTCCCTGACCGGCTCTAAACTGCTTACTGTTACTGACAATCCCAAAGCAGTCAGGCTCCTCTCTAGTTCTTTGACATTTTTGCTCACTCCATTCTTTCCCTCTTTGATTACTGTTCAACCACACTGACCTTTTATCTCTTCTCAAATATACCAAAGATGTTCTTGTCTCCACCCTTTGTACTTGCCCTTCCCTCCACCTGGAACGTTCCCTCCTAAGACTTTCATTTGACCAGCTATCTCCTTCTTATTCCCTCTTGGAAGAAATGGCAACCCACTCCAGCATTCTTGCCTGAAAAATCCCATGGACAGAGGAGCCTGGTGGGCTACAGTCCATGGGATCACAAACAGTCAGACACAACTGAGCGCTTAAATACACACAGGCATGCACCCCTTCTTATTATTTAAATGTCAGCTTAAGCATTATCTCCTTAGAAAGACCTTCCTGACCACCCAATAAATCTGAAAGTCACTCTCTAGCCTTTCTCTAGTTGAAATAACTTATTCCTACTGCTCATGGTGTATGTACCCTCACTTTATTGCACAGTGCCTGACATACAACTGCAAGCTCTTTGAGAAGCAGAGACCAAGGATTAGACACCCAAGCAACATATTAGTGGAAACATCTGTGTAGGATAACATAGAGGAAGCTGAGAGAAGGCTGGGAGAGGTTTCAGACTGTGACGCAGGTCTGACAGGAGGCTAGTGAAAGGAGAGAGGGAAGGAAGGGAGTTTGGGTAGGAAGAGCTTCAGACCACAGTGCAGTTCTGAGCAAGTTTTGTCCAGACTGAAGGTGAGGCCCACACAAAGGTTGCTCCCTGGAGAAATCCCATATTGGGCAGGAATGGCTTCGGTCTAGAACCCCCACCAAGCTCAGATCATGGCAGAAAGTGGTCTCTGGGAGGTTGGAGCCACAGTGAATCCAAAGACACAGTGTGTGACTGTCATCCACCAAGGTCCCCAGGAAGTTTCCCTGGAGAGAGGGCTGAGTGGTGGACTTCTGGGGCCTCCCCATCAGTTTATAGATATCTGCTGACAAATGAAACAGTAGATAAATACATGGATGAATCTCTGAAGTCCACACTGGAGGCACCTTCATGACCTAACTGGACAAATTGTCGAGTTCTTCAACTGGTCTCCTGCAGGGCTGGGTCTTTCTCATCATCACTTCTATAAACCGGACACACGTGCATGTTGTGTGTAGGTCAGGGGTCATGCCTCTGCTTGATACCTCACGATGTAGACCTTAACTGGTCCATAATTTTTTTTTTTATTATTGTTAGTATTCTTGTTTTCTCTAACCAGCTTACAATGCTAATCCTTTTCCTGTTTCCTCACAGTTCTTAGCAGCATACTAGGCACAGTGAAGTTCTAAAGTAAAGATCTCAACCTCAAAAGCCTACTGAGCCAGGCATGCTGCAGAGTTGAGTGAAGAAGGTCTGGCATGGAGTGGTAGGGACTGATGAGTGGGGTGCACTTGGCCCAACCAGATGGGATGACTGCTATAGCGGGGTAGCCAATTATTGCCAGGTGGGTATGCAGACTCTGGGCTACCAAATCAGATGATGCCAGAAATCTGGATTTTTTTACATGACATCTGATTTTTCAAATGTTGGGAACTAATTAAATATTTCTTAAACACTCTGCAGGCCAACAGTAGCCTGGCCAAGCAAAACATGCCTATGAGATGATTTGGCCACCAGTAGTCTCTATTCTAGACCTCAGTTGATGGACATTTCTAGATCTTTAAAAGTCATCATATTCTTTAAAAAGTTTTGTGGCAGTTATTCTTGGAAATCTTTTCAGAACCAGCCAATGACTTGCCATTTATGTCACTACCCAGTATCTTGGATCCAGAGAGCATGGAAGAGAATTGACCATAAATGTCTGAGTCACAAAGGTCATGGAACTCCTGGGGCTGGGGGGAAATCCTCTATGAAATACAAGGTGGCAGACATCACATTGCCAGTGTGTGAGCCAGTGTGCCAGAAGAGCAAGGCTAAAGAGAAACAGANTTTGTACTTGCCCTTCCCTCCACCTGGAACGTTCCCTCCTAAGACTTTCATTTGACCAGCTATCTCCTTCTTATTCCCTCTTGGAAGAAATGGCAACCCACTCCAGCATTCTTGCCTGAAAAATCCCATGGACAGAGGAGCCTGGTGGGCTACAGTCCATGGGATCACAAACAGTCAGACACAACTGAGCGCTTAAATACACACAGGCATGCACCCCTTCTTATTATTTAAATGTCAGCTTAAGCATTATCTCCTTAGAAAGACCTTCCTGACCACCCAATAAATCTGAAAGTCACTCTCTAGCCTTTCTCTAGTTGAAATAACTTATTCCTACTGCTCATGGTGTATGTACCCTCACTTTATTGCACAGTGCCTGACATACAACTGCAAGCTCTTTGAGAAGCAGAGACCAAGGATTAGACACCCAAGCAACATATTAGTGGAAACATCTGTGTAGGATAACATAGAGGAAGCTGAGAGAAGGCTGGGAGAGGTTTCAGACTGTGACGCAGGTCTGACAGGAGGCTAGTGAAAGGAGAGAGGGAAGGAAGGGAGTTTGGGTAGGAAGAGCTTCAGACCACAGTGCAGTTCTGAGCAAGTTTTGTCCAGACTGAAGGTGAGGCCCACACAAAGGTTGCTCCCTGGAGAAATCCCATATTGGGCAGGAATGGCTTCGGTCTAGAACCCCCACCAAGCTCAGATCATGGCAGAAAGTGGTCTCTGGGAGGTTGGAGCCACAGTGAATCCAAAGACACAGTGTGTGACTGTCATCCACCAAGGTCCCCAGGAAGTTTCCCTGGAGAGAGGGCTGAGTGGTGGACTTCTGGGGCCTCCCCATCAGTTTATAGATATTTGCTGACAAATGAAACAGTAGATAAATACATGGATGAATCTCTGAAGTCCACACTGGAGGCACCTTCATGACCTAACTGGACAAACTGTCGAGTTCTTCAGCTGGTCTCCTGCAGGGCTGGGTCTTTCTCATCATCACTTCTATAAACCGGACACACGTGCATGTTGTGTGTAGGTCAGGGGTCATGCCTCTGCTTGATACCTCACGATGTAGACCTTAACTGGTCCATAATTTTTTTTTTTATTATTGTTAGTATTCTTGTTTTCTCTAACCAGCTTACAATGCTAATCCTTTTCCTGTTTCCTCACAGTTCTTAGCAGCATACTAGGCACAGTGAAGTTCTAAAGTAAAGATCTCAACCTCAAAAGCCTACTGAGCCAGGCATGCTGCAGAGTTGAGTGAAGAAGGTCTGGCATGGAGTGGTAGGGACTGATGAGTGGGGTGCACTTGGCCCAACCAGATGGGATGACTGCTATAGCGGGGTAGCCAATTATTGCCAGGTGGGTATGCAGACTCTGGGCTACCAAATCAGATGATGCCAGAAATCTGGATTTTTTTACATGACATCTGATTTTTCAAATGTTGGGAACTAATTAAATATTTCTTAAACACTCTGCAGGCCAACAGTAGCCTGGCCAAGCAAAACATGCCTATGAGATGATTTGGCCACCAGTAGTCTCTATTCTAGACCTCAGTTGACGGACATTTCTAGATCTTTAAAAGTCATCGTATTCTTTAAAAAGTTTTGTGGCAGTTATTCTTGGAAATCTTTTCAGAACCAGCCAATGACTTGCCATTTATGTCACTACCCAGTATCTTGGATCCAGAGAGTATGGAAGAGAATTGACCATAAATGTCTGAGTCACAAAGGTCATGGAACTCCTGGGGCTGGGGGGAAATCCTCTATGAAATACAAGGTGGCAGACATCACATTGCCAGTGTGTGAGCCAGTGTGCCAGAAGAGCAAGGCTAAAGAGAAACAGATGAATCTCACTCCCTATCCAAAAGGAGCACAAAGTGGCCTCAGAGGAGGGAATTCTAAGGCAAGTTTCACGTTGTACATGTGTTATGACCCAAAGCTAGAAAATCTAACTTTTTTTTGGTAGTAAGCCACATAATTAGAAATTCCAAAAGGTAAAAGGTAATAAAAACAATGTAAAACTCATTAGCTGTTCAAAACGGTGGTGATGGATTAGTCACTAAGTTGTGTCTGACTCTTGCAAGCCCATGGACTTGCCTGCCAGGCTCTTCTGTCCAGGGTTATTCTCCAGACAAGAATACTGGAGTGGGTTGCCATGCCTTCTACAAGCGGACCTTCCTGACCCAAGGATCGAATCCTGATCTCCCACATGGCATAAGGATTCGAATCCTGATACCTAATGTAACGATCATCTTCAACCCTCAGTCAGGATGCACTCCAGGTTTGTGGTGTCAACGGTGACTCTTTCTTGGGTTATCCGGAGAATGAAGAAATCATAGATATTAATAAACCCAGAGGAATCGAAACATTTGCCAGAGTTTGACATGTCATAGAAATATAAGTTCTTGGATTCACATGCTTATCCACAAAGTTGTTGGAGGGAACTGCTGTGCTCTCAGACTTACAAAAGGCTGCTAAAGAGTAGTTGTGCTACTTTTTCAGAGGAAATCTTTGTTCCTTAAAATTGTGACTCTAATCCAACAATGCTGTCAATCTGCTTCTGAAGTTGCAACACTGTTTTCATTGATAATCCTAAAATGCTTCACATTAATTTTTAATTTTATTGCATAATGATTGCCTTCTTTAAAAGTTATCTGTCCAGTTTTAACATAGATAAGCAAACTTCAGAAAGTACAGTGATGCTCATTGCTTTCTCTCTCTCTCTCTCTCTCTCTCTCTCTCTCTCTCGACATTTCAGGTTCAGTGCACTTTCGTGTTTTGTCATAACTGTAAGAAAGCACCATCGTGTAAACAAGCACTTGGACAAATTGGCTTTCTCAGTCCTTCAGTTCCCAAAAGTCTTTGATCTGAGGAAGCAGCTCAGTAAATGTCGTCATCCAGTTTCCCCATCTGATGGCATAAAAATAAATGGTATCTGCCACATGCTGGTTTAACTGCTCCCAAATATCTCATAAACTGGTGGTGTCTGTGGGGACTGGCTTGGAGAACACTCACAACTGGAATCACTTGCTGCATCATGTCACACAGTGGACTTGCCCACAGGGGTGCCTGCCGGCCCCAACCTCGCGGGATGAGGCAGTGGTGGTCTGGCGCACCAGCCTCTGCTATTGGCTGCAATCAAGTGTCAGGCTGCCTCTTCTCCCTTTTCACCACGATGGTGCCCCCAGTGGCAAGCGAACCCATCTTTTCCAGATGTAGACCAAACTTCTCCAACTCATCATGGGCGTGCAGCTAGGGCTCAATAGCTGGAATAGGTCAGATAATTACACATGCATGTATCCATACGTATAAGGATCTGTACCCATGCCACTGCGAGATGTAGCATGCCCATAGCCTAGTCCAGAAGACTGTCCTCCGACCTAAACTTCTAGACTTTTTAAAAATTTATTTATTTTAATTGGAGGCTAATTGCTTTACAGTATTGTAGTGATTTTTGCCATACATTGACATGAATCAGCCATGGGTGTACATGTGTCTGCCATTCTGAACCCCCCTTCCCATCCCATCCCTCAGGGGCCTTGTGATCATTCCACAAATATTTAGTGAAAACATACCATGCCCAAATGCCTAAATTCACCTGTTACTTGTTGACTCTTTCACAGTCAACCTCAATCTCTTTCCAACAACAGCACAAATAGGACAGAAGGGCTTATTTCCAGATGGTCTTGGCAGAAGGTGACAAAGCAATTAGCCTCCTAGATGAATCCCCTGCTATGTCATCAGTTTACTAACTTCTGTGTACTGGAATTGAGGCTGCTGCCAAGTGCAGTGTTCTTTCTGGAAAAAAAAAAAAAATCCTAGCTTCAAATCCTCTACATAATCATATTCTACTTCACTTGGCAAAACTCTTCACCCCCTTTGATTGAGACTTCAATCGCTCTCTTTTAAACTCTCACATAGTAAAACTTGCATATTTCTAAATCCTTCTTGAAATTTTATATTTACTGTATATGTTCTACCATGGGTAGTATTCTATGATCCTTGACCAAAATGCTTTGAGGCCTGCCACATTTAGCTCTCTGCAGTCTCCCTCTTGGTCCACATCTGCTCACGGCTAGACAGCTTGCCTTGGCTGTAACTCTGTTAGACATGACAAGTTATTATCGTGTTTGCTATTTTCTGCCATTTGCAATTGTCCTCTTTGAAGGCATGCTGTCTCCTTAGACCACTTTCAAGTATGTACAGGACATGAAAAGAAATGACTGAAAAAAAAAAAAAAAACCTGCTGAAATGTTAGGCCTGGTTGTGGTTTTAAGTGAAGCATCTGGGCTCATTCAAATCATCCTCCCTTCTGATGTGACTTTCTCTGCATGACTGACAAAAGCAGGGCATTGACCAGGTAGCCTCTACAAGGAGTTCCTGGAGTGGGGGATTTGTCCTCCAGGGATTACATTTCTAGGCTCCTCAAACTCTTGGGCCGAAATAGGTGCAACTCATGTTTTCCCTTCAACTTGTCATGGTCGTTAGATAGCTTGATGAGAAGAGTCTCTGGAACTTCCTTCAACAGGAAGTCCAGAGGAGGCTCACTCAGGGGCACAGACACAGTGAAGACTCCTGGGGAGACCTGGCCATCATCTGTAAAACTGTGAGAGGGGCAGGCTTGCTCAGGCTGGCTGTAGAGTGTGGACCAGAGTCTAAGAAGGAAGAGGCAGACTTCACTGTGTCAGCATCTTAACTGTTCCTGTTTCAGGCCTCAGCTGAAAGAACATTTTCTTGAAGAGGGTTTCTCTACTGCCCCAGCTACAAAGGAGCCCCTTCCTTTGATAATCATATCACCCTGCTTATTTCCTCCAAACAGTTATAAGCTAGTGAGGTTTTTCTTGTTTATTTACTTATTGATTTTATTTTCTCTTGTTTTCTTCAGTGGAAAATAAACTCCATAGACAACAGGCACCCTGTCTATTTTGTTTGCCCACTCATCACCAGAACAGGGCTGGCTATACAATTTGTGGAGCCTGGTACAAAATGAGTATGCTGAGTGCTTTGTTCAAAGAGCAGGAATTGAATACTGTTGAAGGCAGTAAGGTATAAAACGTTTTCCTTTCTTGAGTGATTATTCAACTTGCTATTGTGCTTTTTATTTGCTAATTTAATGACATTGTAAGAAAAGGGAAAAGTTGAAACTGTAAATTATTAGTACAGATTTTACAGTTCATCTCTGTATTATACAATGCCAGTTTTAAATGCAAATATAAGAGCATTTAACTCGTATGCAAATCATGAAAATTACATGATCTGTATTTCATAGCTTATACTTGTTATGTATGTCATTCTTACCAGAACAGAGGAAATGCTGCACAAAACGAACTCACCAGCTTTATTTCGCCTCTTGATGCATTCCAGCAAAGCTCTCCACCTTCAGCCTACTAATGAGTAAGGAAGGACCGGAAGGAAAAAGAAGTCTATATTACCCTATCTTTCCCTTTCCTTCTATGGCATCATTTCAGCATGAAGTAGTTGGCTAATCCAGGGAAAGAACATGGATAAGAAAGAATGTGAAAGGATTCCTTGGTCTTTGTTCTGGTTCAAAGGACAAATGGAAAGCATGGCCTCTAGGATGTCAGCACCTCCCTCACCCCCACCTTACTTAGTAGCAGCAGTAACATACTTTCCTTCTACTTGCTTGAATGCCCATGTATTGTGGGCCACTCAAATTGTGTGCCCATGGGGTGTTCCAAATGCTATATGTGAATGGGAAAGCAAAGTACTCTGGGCATTTCTTTTACTCAATGTCCATGCTCCATCATCCCATTGGACTTCACTTCCAAAACATAAGCTCAGTGAAAATATCCAGAATTACAAGATAGCCACAGCTGTGCATTAAACCTAACATGGGGGCCATTTGACTGCCTGTGTCTGGTCCCATGAAGCCAGCCCTGATCTACTTCCTACTGCATGTGAGCATGTTGAGCATGGAGGAGAGCATCAGTTCCTATTCGACAGAGGAATGATCAGTTCAGAGCCGTCCATCTGCAGAAATAAGGAACCTCATGGCCCAGATAAGAAAAGGGTAAAGAGAACGGCTCCAGCTCTAGCTCCTGATAGTGTTTCTATTCCTAAGCCTAGTTGTACTGCTTGCCCTTGAGATCTATGAACTTTTTGTGCCTCCTCATAATAAATCTCCCCTGGTATATCTAGTTCAGAAAGTTCTAAGGCTTCTGCAACTGCCCAAGAAATGCATTTTGTGCCCTGATCCATCCATCCCTGATGCACTCTCCTGCTACACAGTACTCTCCACATGCCACGGTCTTTCACACTTCCATGCTTTTGACCATAGAAATGTTCTTCTTGGTATGGGTATACTCTCTCTTCTCTAACAGACCAACTCCCCTTCCCTCTGGAAGACCAGTTCTTGTGTGGCACCTTCTCCAGTTCTCTTGAGACAGTTGTTTAAGCGTCGCTGTGGTGAGAAAGACTGTTGACGTTTCCTGTCCCTGAGCTCGCTCCTGGGCAGAGTGAAGGCTTGTTCGCTTCCATGTTTCTCTCAGCAGGAACCTAGTCAAGTGTCTGGCCCTCGGCAGATGCGCCCTGTCTGTTGCATGACAGCTAGCTATTGACTCCAAATTACCCTAAGTGGGTAGGTCTGGGAAATGTGTTAGCACTATTTTCAGGATACCTCAGTTACAAGTTGGTGTCCACTTCCCAGTTCTTAGTGCTCTTGTTCAAAGATGGTTCTTCACTGAAAACCTTCCAGGAGATTGTGGGAACTATGCAAGGCCATGATAGTAAAAGGGGGTGTGGACAATAAAAAGAGGCTATTGAAGTGGGCTTGGAGTTAAGCCATTCAACGGACTGTCTGGGCTCAGCTGTGCCTGGGGTACTTTTGAAGCAAGCTATTTATGACCACAGGTCCTGACTATGACACCTACATTCATTCCTGAAAGCTATGACTCAGTCGTAAGTCCTACATAGGCGCAGGAGCAAGAATCTGAGGGGGGGCGGCGTATCTATCTAGTTCAAATGTCATTCACAAAAATCCCCAGACTGTCTCCTAAGCAGCCTGCCTTGTTCTTCTTGTCTGGTCTGATCCCACTGGGAAGCAGTCCAAGGTGTTAAATAGTTTTTACAGAATATGGCTGTCGACCTCCTTTGGCATGGCGTTTGGGAGGAGTCTCAGTGAGACATTGTTAATTAGTTATTTCTCATCTCAACTGAGAATTACTATAGAAATCAATCCTGCTTTCATTCAGAATGCAGAGTTGTTAAACTATATCTGAAATAGATTAGGTATTATCATGATTTTGCCAAAAAGCTGACCCTTACAAGATGGGGGACTTAATGAACAAATGGCACATTTGTCAAGGTTTCGTTCTCATTGCTACCAAGACTGGCTGTGTGGAATAGAATATGAGATCATGTAGTGACTAGGAAAAGTTTCCACACAAGTGGAAAAGGCAAAAGATGAAAATCCTACATGAGACAGAAGCAAGCCCAGGAATTTTCTCTCTTCTGTGCTCACTTCTTTGCACACATGAAATGACCCCTTACTGAACAAGACAGAAAGATGAAAAACCTGCTTTCACTCAAATGACTGGTGAAGCTATCTCTCCCTTTGAAGATCTAAAGCTGTAAGGTTCAGATGAGAAAGAAAGGGAATAGAACGTCCTGTATCCTGACCCCTGCTATGCAGCACAGTGGGGGAATCAGTCTCCTTCTGTTTAATTCCATGATCTAATTGTGAGCATAAAAATTATTACCCAGGTTGTGAGCCAGTCTAATCACTGGCTCATCTTTCATTAGCTCTGGGCATGTAGCTATCCTCATACCACTCTGTCCCTGACTGAACAAGTCTGTGCAAAATAATGGTTAAACCTTCCACTGTTCCCCCAAAAGACTGAGCAGCAGCTGGCTGTAGATCATTCGCCAACACCAGCATTCATGTGCAGCCCACTAATTGGGCACACATCTCCTGAGTACACAAACATGCCCATACCAAAGCGGTGGCGGTGCCTCCCAACACCTTAAGAACATGCAATAATTTCATTACTTTTTAAAAAGGGAAAAAAAAAAGACTTGGCTGCAGGCAAGATTGCTTTTCAAGGAGAAACGCTTTTCCCAGGGTGCACAGTGCAGACAAAACTTACTGCATCCCTTCTGAAAATGTGTCTGGAGCAGTCTTCCAAGATGATTAATAGAGCAAGTATTTCTCACAAGGGTCTGACCTTTGAGAGGAGCACAGGCAGACAAAAGGCACTATCGGCCAGAGAAGGGTGGAGAGCGGCAGGCTCACAGGGCACCCACGTGCGCACACACCTCTCATCTGGGCCCACAACACTGTGGCGTCCCTAGGAGGCAACCCCCTGGACCAAAATGCCTTGGAAATATTTTTTTAAAGTAATTATAAAGATCTGTACCTGAGGAAGATTGTCTTTCAAGTGTTGGGACAGCTGGCTGGTGTACTGCAAATGCAGAAAGTGTAAAGGTAAACAAATGGAGTCAGAAGCTTGTTGCACCAAGCTCTCAGCTCAGAGCCATGGATCACAAGCTTAGAAACAAGTCCTCAAAGAAAACGTATACGTATACGTATCACCAGAGAAGGGAGCAAAGGAGGGCAGAGAATATAAGGAAAGGAAATCAATATTTTTGAGGACCTATTTTTAATCTTTACAACAGTTCTTTAAGACAATATTCATATTCCCATTGCATGAGTTGGTTCTCAGTGTGTCCAACTCTTTGCGACCCCAGGGACTGTAGCCTGGCAGGGTCCTCTGTTCATGGGATTTTTTCAGGCAAGAGTACTGGAGCGGGTATTGTGTTTTTCTCTAGGGCATATTTCCAATCCAGGGATTGAACCCATGTCTTCTGAATTTCCTGTATTGCAGGCAGATTCTTTACCTGCTGAGCTATTGGGGAAGCCCAGACAGGCATACTGACCTTGAAGAATATGGAAAGGTCTGTTGGTAGGAAGCAGTGGCAAACCTGGATAGTCATGCCCAGCTGGGTGTCATGACAACTCTCATTTCTTTTTCCACTATCCCAAGCTTTCTCAAGCTAAGGGAGGAAGGGTTAAACAGATAGGTCTTGGTGAAAGTTCACCTACTTACAGAGAAAGCACATTTCTGAGTCCACCAGTATGGCATAAGGAGGGTGTCTGCTGAGTTGGTAGGTTTAAGCAATACTGAACTTTCTTGTGCGTGCGTGCTAAGTCGCTTCAGTCCTGTTTGACTCTTTGCAATGCTATGGACTGCAGCCCACTAACCTCCTATGTCCATGGGGATTCTCCAAGCAAGAATACTGGAATGGATTGCCATACTCCCCAGGGGATCTTCTCAACACAGGGATCAAACTCACACCTCCTACATCCTCTGTGGGTTCTTTACCACTAGCACCCCTCGGGAAGCCCCATATTTTCTTGTACTAAACTGTGTTAGTGGTCTCACTTTTTTTGTCTTCTTCTTCTACCTCTTAGTTTTTATAATAATTTTAATTTATTTATACTTGGCTTATTTGTTGACTTAAAAATACTTATTATATAGCCGATCTAGCCAGTTTCTATGCTAAGTGGTTGGTGTGCAGTGGTTTTCTCAGCCTGGGTTTCCCTTAATATACTGAGACTAAAGGTTTACATGGATTTGGGAAATGACCGTAAAAGGCAGAAGTGAGAGATCAAGAAGAATGAGACGTGGAGGGAGGGAGTAAAGCCAGTATAAGGACACGTTAGTGAGAGGGCCACCCCTGAGAGTGGCTGGTATACAGTCTACCGGCANTTAAAAATACTTATTATATAGCCGATCTAGCCAGTTTCTATGCTAAGTGGTTGGTGTGCAGTGGTTTTCTCAGCCTGGGTTCCCCTTAATATATTGAGACTAAAGGTTTACATGTAGATGGATTTGGGAAATGACCGTAAAAGGGAGAAGTGAAGGATCAAGAAGAATGAGACATGGAGGGAGGGAGTAAAGCCAGTATAAGGACACGTTAGTGAGAGGGCCACCAGTGAGAATGGCTGGTATACAGTCTACCAGCACCTTGTGAAGAGTGTACAGCAGCAGAGGGCTCAAGCGCTGCTGCGGTTGGGAGTCACCCCTCAAACCGCAACTGCTTGCACACTTCTGGGCTGCACATACGTGGATGTCAGGCAGGCACCCTGCCCGCCTCTTGGGGAGTGAGGGGCCCCTCCCAGGCAGGAAGACAGGGGTTTGGTGTAGGCTTGATGCATGCACTGTCAGTGGAGAGTTGCCTGAAACTTGTGAAACTCTTTTCCCGAGCTGTGAACTGAGGCTAAGAGGGTGTGAAGTGGTGAGTGCGAGGTCTGCTATAGGACGTTAAGTGGATACTAGGAAAAGCCCACAGTCTAGTAAGAGCCATGCAGACTCAATAGGTTAACACAGTACACCACCAACAGTGCTGTCCTCCAGCTGGCCTTCTTAGCGCGATTGCCCCATCCTCCCAAGACCGCACTCTGGAGGCGGCCTTCACAAAGTCAGAGGACTTCTCTCAAGCACCGCTGAGCTTGAGTCCCTACGCCCACGACCATTCCCTTGAAGGTATCTCAACCTGCGGTAGAATCTGCATGTTTTAACTTGCAGTAAGATAGCACACAGCCTCTCTGAAACCATTCCACGTATAGCTTTTGTCAATCTTTCCTGGTCAAATATAGCAAAAAGAGCTACCCCTACAGGAATAAGAAAATGATTTCTCAGCACTGTTGAGACTGGGGGCCTCACTGTATCAAGCACGCTTGCCACAGTTGATTCCAAGATGTGCCTTCTCTGTTGTGCTGGCTGAGAAGCCATGGGAAACCGTATCTGGTCTTCTGAGAAGGATGGCACTACAGTGGATCGGTAATGATGCTGGCCGCACTAAATAACGGAGAAGGCAATGGCAGCCCACTCCAGTACTCTTGCCTGGAAAATCCCATGGATGGATAAGCCTGGTGGGCTGCAGTCCATGGGGTCGCTGAGAGTTGGACATGACAGAGCGACTTCATTTTCACTTTTCACTTTCATGCATTGGAGGAGGAAATGGCAACTCACTCCAGTGTTCTTGCCTGGAGAATCCCAGGGACGGTTGAGCCTGCTGGGCTGCCGTCTATGGGGTCGCAGAGAGTCGGACACGACTGAAGCGACTCAGCAGCAGCAGCAGCAGCATTAAATAAAGTGCACCTGTAATTCTGGATCTTGATTCTCCTTCAAAGTTATTGTATCATTAGCTTCCATTCAACACCCTACAACCAAGCTACGGTCACTTGATAACTGCGTGACTGGCTGATAATCTGAATGGCAGACCCAAGGCTAGATCATGCAAAGATAGCTGGCATTCTCATGAAATGAGTCTGGGATTAGTTTTTCTTCTGAGTTCAGGGAATATAACTGTTCCTAAATGTACTGAACACACTTATCTTAAGAAAGCCCATGAGGCAAGAATTGAATCACACACTGAACTGGTGCTGATGCTTAGTGAGGACAAATTTTAAGAAAAGGAAAGAAAAGCAGCGGAAAGAGACTGGAAACTTTCTCACAACCTCCCTGCCTGGGGCCCCCTTCCAGGGAGCTGACCCCTGTGCGTGACCCTGACGTGATTTAGACTTGGCCAATCAGGGCACTCCATCCTCAGAGATGAGCATGTGATCTCTGTGAGACCAACCAGAGACCGTCATGAGCCTTTCAGGGGATCACTGAGAAACGTATTTTCTCCTTCTCTCTGATCTCACCGGGTCTGTGAGTGGGTATAGGCATGGCGGTGTTAGTGATGTGGTGCTTCCACATAGAGGGAGCCTGCGTCCCTGCTTGGGTATGAAGCCCAGCAGAGGTAAGGAGGCACAGAGAGACGAAGACCCAAAGACCACAGCTGAAGCCCGGAAGACAGGGGTGCCTGAAGGGAGTCCTTTTAATGGAAGCCAATGAATTCTCTTGTTTATATTTCTACCTCTTGTGACTCGGGGGTCCTGGCATGGACATGATGCTGCTTGGACACTGCATTTCAAGGTGAATGCAGGTAACCCAGATGCCAAAGAGTT
>SJYW01003341.1:180177-190438 GCA_006410735.1 Raphicerus campestris | reverse complement strand
ATGCTCATAGTAAAAAGTAAAGTGGAAAAAAAAAAAGCTAAAACTGTTTATAGCACAAGATGTTTTTTGGTGAAATATAAGTTTATATAATTGTATAAAAGGTAGACTGAAAAGAAAGAAACTGGAATTTGAGGAGTGGTTATCTTTGTAGTTAGAATTAAAATAATTTTAGTTTTCTTCTTTAAGCTCTTGTTTCCCAGGTTTTCTGCAGCACATATTAACTGCCTATTAGTTTATATGAACATATTAATAAAAGGCTGAAAACTCATACTTTGGGGTTAATGCAAGATAGCTCTCAATTAGCTCATGATGCCCCCTCAAGTATATAAAGTTATGTTTCAAAGCACCTGAAAAATTTAGTGTTTGACTTCCAAGTAGGATCCTTTAGGTGCTTGTGCATTTTATTATAATGGATTCTGACTATACTTCTAGCCCTGTAGCACTTTTAGTTCAAACTGGGGATGAAACTATACCTTCCATATGGAGTGAAAGGGGTCCAGTTATTACTACAGATATAAAGATAAAGGGGCAAGTTTTGAATCCTCCACAGATAGAGCAGTTATGTCATCTGGAGGGCATTTCTTCCCAATTTTATCTGACGAAATTGCTGGATGTCAAATTCTTAGATAAACAATACCAAATTCCTGTGGGGGAACAGCAAGTCAAATAGGAGAAATTTGTTCTTGGCATAAAAGCATGTATTTAAGAATTAACTTATCACATTTCACAGCTCACCATAAACTAAGTGGGGTAGAGAAGAAAGGGTCAAAGGCTGCTCTAATTACTCTCCTTGTAGCAAGTGAAATGAAATGAAGTTTCCTGGGGGTAATTGATCAAGTTGTGATGAAAAGTGAACACGCAGTGGACGCTTTGGGGACCAGGATTGGGTGGAAACTGCCACTGCCTCGTGGAAGACACTGTCGTCAGTCTGGCAGAAGCTTCTGACTCCGGGAAGAATAAATAGTAACACAGCGCTCAGAATCGAGGCTTCGGGAAAACAGCCGTGATCATCTGGCATTGCTCTTGCTGAGTTTTGGCTTTATTTCTTGCTGGTAACAGGAGGCTTGCGAGTTTCTTCGGTGTGTTGGGTGGAAACAGTCTATGCCTGGTGATTTTCACAAACAGATGAATATACTCCTATTTCCAAGCATGCGATTTAGCCACTTGGACTCTGGCAGTAACTGCCACCCGTTTCAAAGGGGCTGGTGTAAAGCAGCCCATACTATCTGAGCTCATATCTATTACAGAAATCAAGCTGCATGTTTTTCCAGGTGCTACCATCTTGGAAACAAGGCACAAGGGGACCAAAAAATGTGTTTCAGAACCTAATGTGAAAGCCTCCAATTAGGCTTCTTGTCCTTCTTTTTTTAATCTAGTTATTGCAAGCTGTTTTGGCTAAAACCTGAATGTCTGATCTTGTATATTTGCTACTCTTACAACTTATGTGTTATCTTGGAAATGTTCTTTAAAAATCCCATCAAGTTAAGCATATACTTGATGTTGTAGTCTGCTTTGGTCTTTTTTATTAGCTTGAGTGTGAAATTAGGCAATGCCTGCTGATTGTCAGTAAAATTTGTACAGTAGAATGACTAAATAGCAAATAGGCCAACTGTCAGAGGATTTCTGAAACCCGACCAGGAAAAACAGCAACATGGAATTAAATGCCATTCAGGGACTTTGATTCTCTGTCTATCTGTCTCTTTATGGTGCTCCATATTTCAGGCCAGTCCTCCTCCCACTCCCCTCCAACAACACGAAAAGCAAAGAACAACTCTCCTGCTGAACACTGTGTTATTCCTAGTTATATTTGCTAAGCTTTTTGCCCAGTTAGTCATATGTCTGAAAATGCATAGAATATCCTCTTAAGCAAGAGTGTGACTCAAACTCTCACTACATACTTACAAAAGAACTTTGGCATGCCCCGTCTCTAAGGAGGCTGGGGGGTTAAGACTGGACCAAATAGTGGCAGATGCTTTCTTGAACATGGAGGTCACTCCTGAGATCAAGCTTGGCTGGATCTAAAGGTTGGAGCATCCCACTGGGTATCACATAAAGCGGGAGGGGCTGGGAAAATTTGAACAGAAACTGAAGGAGTCAGCCCATTGCTATTGCCAAGTTTCTCCTCCTCTACAGTAAATTTGAAATCTGCCCTTATCTCTTTTATGTCACCTCCCAAATTTAACAGGAGTTCATATTTGTTCTCCGCATCCAACTGTACTACATTCCATCTCTCAGACTTTAAGCCAGTGTCTTACCAAAAATCTGGCCACTTTCATCACACTACAAACACTTAAGCTTGTAAAGCCTCCCTGAGGATCCTATAGTGATACCCAACTGCTTTCCCAAATGCTTTGTGAATCTTCTCTGTAATGATTTCTCTCATATTTTCAAACTTGGATGTTTGTCTGTTCTCTCCACATTATTCATCAAAGTTATCAATCTCAAATAAATAGGCCATTTTAGGATTACTGTGAAGGAATGGGTTTGATCAGAAAAAAATTACTAAAAATTGCTATATAATGCAAAAACACTTGAGTTGATGGCCCCAGAATCAAGAATTCACCTGATAGTTACCACTATAGAATGTTTGGAAGTGACGCAATAGACACCTCAGAGTGTTTGTTCAAAAAAGTGAAAGTGAAGTCTCTCAGTCAAGTCTGATTTTGCAATCCCATGAACTATACAGTCCATGGAATTCTCCAAGCCAGAATACTGGAGTGGGTAACCATTCCCTTCTCCAGGGGATCTTCCCAACCCAGGAATCAAACCTACGTCTTCCACATTTTGCATGCAGATTCTTTACCAGCTGAGTCACTAGAGAAGCTTTTTTTTTTGAGAGTATCTTTAAAAAATTATTTCTGCTCTTTAATGTTCACAAAATACATGATCCCTGTGGATTAGAATACATAGGTAAGATAAAAGAAGACAATAGTAGCAAATTACCCATAACCCACCACTGGACTGTCAATATTTTTGGTGCATATTCTTCAGGTCTTCACATTAATGTTTTCACAGTTACATACACAAAAACATATGACAAAATAAGCTGAGTAATCCAGAGCTAAGATTCAGATATGTTTGCTATATGCTACTAGATGTCACCTCTGCCCACCACTTCCTCTTCCCAAGGGTATGTTAGCGTCCATGTGATTCAAATGGGGGCTGGGGAACATTATGAGGATGGAACTAAGACAGGTCCAAATGTGGATAGTTTGGCAAACTGTGTGTGTGTTTGGGGTGCTGTTTCCCCAGTATAAATCAAATTATCAAAAATGATCCACAGGATTCCTGAGAAGGAATTCATCCCAAGTGTCAAGATCATATAAACATAGAAAGAGGAACTGGAGGAGAAGTGTCATGAGTCTGGATTCAGAGTGTAGCTATAATTTCAGTCCCCATTTATGTCACTCGCAATGCCTCAGCTTAGTGGACTCTGGAGAAGAAAACACTGAGCTAGCAAAAACAAATGCTTTAAGTGTAGGATTCCAACCATCCTTGCAGTAGGACTCCTTAATCTAAGCATGAAAAGATGATCAAAAAACTAGTAAAAGTCAAGTATTAGTGGTAACTGTCTTTAATGGAACATCATAGACTGCTGACACTCATCCACCCATACAGTACTGAATCATACATTGCAATCTTTTCTTTAACTTTTTATTTTATACTGGAGTATAGTTGATTAACAATGTTGCCTTAGTTTCAGGTGTCCAGCAAGGAGATTCAGTTATGCATATATATATACCTATTCTTTTTCAGGTTCTAAAATATAGTAATTAATGGTCATTGATCCATGTGAGTAAAAATATTTCTATAATATCATTTTAAATGGTCTCAGTATATGTTTTAGCATCATTAATTTATGAACAGTGCTTCAGTGAACATCCTGTATCTAAATATTTGGGTGTATGCTAAATAGTTTTATTAGGATGAACTCCTGGAAGTGAGATTCTGGGCCACATGGAATACATGTGTTTAAGATCTGTGAAATGAATTATATACACCAGGTGACTCTAGTGATCAAGAACTCTCCTGCCTCCTGTTAACACAACATGAGACAGGTTCAATCCCTGGGTGGGGAAGATTCCCTGGACAAGGGCATGGCAACCCACTGCAGTATTCTTATCTGGAGAATCCCCAAAGACAGAAGAGCCTGGCTGGCTACAGTCCATAGAGTTGCAAACACTGAAGCGAATTATCATGCATCCGTGTGTGTGTGTGTGAGTGTGTGTATTATTTGGTTTTAAATATGTATATCTAAAACCAAATTACCAGCTTTGAATGAAAGTAGCAGATGAAATGTTATTCTTTTAATTCATTTGACATCCCAGATAGAATAACCCCTTCCCTTTCTTAGGACCAGCACCACTATAGATAACATGGACATGTTAAACTACATAGATCCATCCACATTTGCAGCACCTGATCCTATCTTAGACCAATGTGGCAGAAACTGCCTGTGTGTAAATTCTTAGTCTTGGCTGATCTTGTTCCTCTCCACTCACTAAGCTCATATCTAACTTGGTTACTTCCCAAAACAGTTTTTTGCATACTGTATATACTCCTAATTAATATCATGTTTGGGGGATATCTCTTTCCCTGATACACTATTTCACTTTTCCTCAGATCTGATCTTGTTTGGAATTTCTCTCCTACATTTTCAACCTCTGTGAGAGTGTCAACTTAAGAGTGACACCGTTTTGAATTTGAATTCACTCACATCTGAGCCATTTTAAATTAAATAAAAATCCATGAAGCACGGCCATTAACAGCAGTTCTTTGACCTCACATCTGCTCCTTCCTTGTTCTTGGTTTCTTTCTGTGAGCTCATTTCTGATCTCATCAGTATCCTCTATTTTTGCTGTCTCTTTCCCATTGAGTTTTATAAGCACATTTCTAAGCAACCCAATTGTTTAAAAGAGAACTGAGGAATACACTATGAAACACAAACTTTGTTTTTTATTATTTGGCAAAGATATAAAGAATCATAGTGCTTACATGAGAATTAAAAAATTAGCCCTCTTACACATTGGTAGGTATAAATTAATATAGTGTTTTCAGATAGTAATTTGGGAAAATTATACTGAAATCCTTAAAAAATGTTTTGTATGTGAAATTCTATCTCTATGAATTTATTCAAAAATAATGGAACAAATATGAAAAAGTGTATTTATTACAACATTATTAGTGAACAAAAATGAAACAAATGAAACAAGCATAATGTCTGATAGCAGCTGCTGAGTCGCGTCAGTCGTGTCTGACTCTGTGCGGCCCCGTAGACGGAAGCCCAGCAGGCTCCTCTGTGCCTGGGATTCTCCAGGCAAAAACACTGGAGTGGGTTGCCATTTCCTCCTCCAGTGCATGAAAGTGAAAAGTGAAAGTGAAGTCGCTCAGTCATGTCTGACTCTTGGCGGCCCCATGGACTGCACCCTACCAGGCTTCTCCGTCCATGTGATTTCCCAGGCAAGAGTACTGGAGTGGGGTGCCATTGCCTTCTCCTAATGTCTGATAGTAGGGAATTATTTAAATAAACTATGCATATACATATGGATGGGCTTTCCCAGTGGCTCAGAGGGTAAATAATCTACCTACAATGTAGGAGATCCAGGTTTGATCCCTAGGTTGGGAAGATCCCCTGGAGGAGGGCATGGCAACCCACTCCAGTACTCTTGCCTGAAGAATCCTATGGACTGAGGAGTCTGGCGGGCTACAGTCCATGGGGTCACAAAGATTTGGATATGACTGAAGCTACTGATCATACACGCATGCATATGGATATCCGTGTGCATATGGAAATATGTGCAGCTATTAAAAATGAGGACAAATCTGTATTTACAGTAATGAAAGAAGATGAGTGATACACTGTTGAGTAAAAATGGCAAGTTGTAGGGTGATTGGTGTAGTGTGATTCCCATCTCAATAGTAAAGACATTGGCATTGATTTATATAACCAGAGTGAAAAAGCTGAATCTCAATTTCATTGGTATGTGTGCTGAGCATGGGAGAAAAAGACTCTAGAAGGAAGTGTTAAGGACACCTGCGCTAGAGGAGAATAGAAGAAAACAGAAGAGAAAGCTTTGGTATAGGTTTGATCCCTATAGAGACAGGAGCATTCTCTCTAGTTTCAACCCAGAGTAGCACATAGCTCTGAACCCCTGAGCATGATGGAAATGGCAGTCCTGGTTCATACCTAAGGACAGACAGCTCTGGGAGCACAAAAGACAGCATCTTAGGCAGAGCACGTTGGCCACAAGGAACAGTCAGAACAGGCAGTTGTTGTAGAAATACAAAGGCCTGTTAAGAAACTGGCATAATGGCCTTTCCTTCTTCTTCCATTGGCTAAAGCAGGTCACATAACCATAAGAAAGTGAGGAGGAAAGGGAATCTGCTCTAATTCTTTTGGGGTGGAAGGTGTCAAGTCATACAGCAGAAGCCATGGACTAAAGGAAGGATAAAGAATTATTGCGATCTACCACACCTACATTTTCTCATATTTTGGACAATAATCATATAACACTTGTGTAATTATGCTCATGAGAGTAAATAGTATGCTAGATTGTTACACTAGTGGGCCCCAAAGAACCTTGCCTCCTGGTGTTCATGCCTGTATTAATCTTCTAGGGTTGCCGTACCACAAACTGGGTGGCTTACAGCAACAATTTATCCTCTCACAGTTCTTGAGGCAAGAGTCTGAAATCAGGACTGGCACAGCAGAGCCATTTTCCCTCCAAAAACTCTAGGAGAAAAATCTTACTTGCTTCTAGCTTCTGGTAGCCCTAGGCATTCCTTGGCTTCTTGGCAGCATCACTCCAATCTGTCTCTGTCGTCACATGGCCATCTCGCCTCTGTGTGACTCTCCCTATTATAAGGATGCCAGTAGCATTGGTTTAGAGGTCTATCCTACTCCTGTAGACCACATCTTAACTTGACTGCATCTGAAAAGACTTTATTTCTAAATAAGGCCACATTCTATGGTATATGGAGTTAGGACTTCAGCTTACCCTTTGGAAGGACACAATTTGGCTCTAACAGTGTCCTTGTGTAGCCCTTCCCTCACTGATTCTAGGCCATGTGACTTTCTTGAGGTCTTGAGATCACAAGATAGTATTGAACTTGACATGGAAAAGGTGTAATGAGCACATGAGCACCAAGACTAGCCCTCTTGAAGTGGTACCACCACTAGTGAGAAAGCTAGACCGCAAGACAAAGGAGGCCCAGATACTACAGATGTCCAACTGAATCCTTCCACCCTCAGGCTGAGTTCGATCACAAAGGGGAACCCAAGTGAAGACACCATACTGCCCAGGCAAGTCACAGAATGGTGAGAAATCATAAATTGTTGTTTTATAGGAACTACTGAGTTTCAGGGTGGCAGTGGTAGCAAACCAACATGGATAGTTATTGGATTTCCTGGAGTCTAAGCAGAAATCAGATCTGATGTTTCCCAGCGCACCATTTCTAGAACAACTGGTTTTATTGGAATTGAACTCTAGAGATAATCCAGTCTAATTTTTTTATTTCACAGATAAGAAAAATGAGCCTTGGAAGCTAGGAACACACCTAAAGCCATGCTGCTATACAGGCAGGCATCAGTCTCCTGTCTCTTGGCTCTTCCAGCATTACCACTGAGTCACACACTCGAATATGAAGTTACTACTCCAAGGATGGGGCTAGCTCAAGGTCACACAGCTATTTAGTGTCAATATCAGGGCTAGAAATCAGGTTTCTTAACTTCTCACTTAGAATTCTCTTCCTTTGAGGGGATGGTGAATATTCAGAGTGTTTTGTTGGTTGGTTGTTGTTGTTTTTTAAAATCTCAGACGTTTAACTGAGTATTGTCCTATGCAGTGTTATCTTTGTGCCAGAATGGGGTTCAGGGGGAAAATACCATTGCTTATCTTTCCTAGCTCTAAAATTTCTTTCTCTTTCTTTTCCACTCTTCCCCCCTCCAAATCCCCCAGCCCTGGAAGCATGAGTAAGAGTTCCTACCCCTCCCCATCAGCCACCACTTCAGGCAGGATGGATTAATGAGGTTATGTCTCCAAAGAACTTTGAGTTCCTTGGAAGAAAGGCATCAACATGCAAAGTGGTGGTTGTTATTGCGATTACTTCACTGAGTAGGGTTTCACAGCTGTCCTGATGGAAAAGGGGCCAACAAAACAGAATGCCAGTTTCCCCCAGCAGAGGAGCAGCTGGAATGGATTATAAGCGAGACGCGTGTGCCCAGTTCTCTTTCTCGTCAAAGCCCATCAGCCTTTCTCAATGCCCAGCTCTCCCCTTGACAGACCAACAAGCTCCCTGAGCCAGACAGGTGTGGGCAAAGGCACTATCTAAGCTCGTGGATAAGCCTGTTTGGCAGGGGCAGCAAAACCCTATATTCTGAAGTGGAGCCAGCCCATTACAAGTGTTCAGTAATGCAATGGATTTCTCCAGTGGTGATTTGGGGTAAGTAAAACATTCTCATGGCTCAAACTTCCCTTCACTTTATAGGACTGGAGGGACAAGAGAGGCAGAGGAAAGGTGTGCAGACTCAGACGCATGTCACATTGCCAGGGCCAGAACACCTCTACACACCTTTTCTGCCTTCTGCCTCTTTCTTTCCTCCCCCATCCCTCCCTCCCTCCCTTATTCCGTCCTTCACCCTCCCCCATCTTATTTCTTCTCTTCCTCCCAGTTAACATATACACTCAATGTCATGTCAGGCACCATGCTAGCTCCTGGAGATACAATGGAAAACAAGATGCAGTTTTTTCCTTCAAGGAGTTGCCCCTCCTGGTGCAGGAGTGAGTGAGACCGAGACAGACAAATAAACCAAAAATCACATTCTGCGACACATTCCAAAAACCACATTGCTGGCGAGACCAAGTATATGGAGCCCTAGGAACCTACAGAAGAGCCACTCAACCTGGTTTGGAAAGAGTCTTGGAAGACTCCTGAGAGACCAATCAGAGACTGTCAGATTAAATAGAGGGCCAGTGGAGGCAGTATTCTAAGTACGCTACAGTTCCATTGGTTCTACAATAGCATAAAAAGTATTAATGTTTTGTGAGGGTGAGTGTATAGAAAGCAAAAACAAATGACAAGCTTTCTCATAGTTTTAATTGTGGTGTAGTCATAATATTAGTCTTACATGTATTGAACACTTGCTATGTACCAGGTATTACCCAAAGCTTTAAATACATTGATTTATTTAATCTTCATAACAATTTTATAAAGCAGGTTCCATGACTAGGCTTATCTTACTGAAGATGAAAGCCCAGAAAGATTAAGTGACTGGCTCAAAGTCACAGAACTAGTGAGCAGGAGCATCAGTTTGCATGCAGATAGTCACAGCCGGGCACGCATGCCTGTAGCCAGCATACAGCAGTTTCCGTTGTGCAGAGACCAATCACCTCTATATGTGGGCTAGCTCTGTCCTGATCTGACTTAAAAAAAAAAAAAGGCTATAATAGAAAGGCATGACAATAAATGTTTGACTGCAACCATGAAGTTAGAAGATGCTGACTTCTTGGAAGGAAAGCAATGAGAAACCTAGACAGCATATTAAAAGCAGAGACATTACCTTGTCTAAAAAGGTCCATTAGCCAAAGCTATGGCTTAGAGCTCAACATTCAGAAAATGAAGATCATGGCATCTGGCCCCATCACTTCATTCAAAATAGATGGGGAAACAGTGGAAACAGTGTCAGACTTTTTGGGACGCCAAAATCACTGCAGATGGTGATTGCAGCCATGAAATTAAAAGATGCTTACTTCTTGGAAGGAAAGTTATGACCAATCTAGATAGCATATTCAAAAGCAGAGACATTACTTTGCCAACAAAGGTCAATCTAGTCAAGGCCATGGTTTTTCCAGTAGTCATGTATGGATGTGAGAGTTGGACTGTGAAGAAAGCTGAGTGCCAAAGAATTGATGCTTTGAACTGTGATATTGGAGAAGACTCTTGAGAGTCCCTTGGACTGTAAGGAGATCCAACCAGTCCATTCTAAAGGAGATCAGTCCTGGGTGTTCTTTGGAAGGACTGATGCTAAAGCTGAAACTCCAGTACTTTGGCCACCTCATGCGAAGAGCTGACTCATTGGAAAAGACTGATGCTGGGGGGAATTGGGGGCAGGAGGAGAAGGGG
This sequence comes from Raphicerus campestris, assembly GCA_006410735.1. Taxonomy (NCBI): domain Eukaryota; kingdom Metazoa; phylum Chordata; class Mammalia; order Artiodactyla; family Bovidae; genus Raphicerus; species Raphicerus campestris. Next base: position 180,316 of record SJYW01003341.1, on the reverse strand, counting down.
ACGACAGAAGATGAGATGGCTGGATGGCATCACCAACTCGATGGACGTGAGTTTGAGTGAACTCCAGGAGTTGGTGATGGACAGGGAGGCCTGGCGTGCTGCAATTCATGGGGTCGCAAAGAGTCGGACACGACTGAGC
>SJYW01003341.1:143251-163050 GCA_006410735.1 Raphicerus campestris | reverse complement strand
TAAAAAGAATCACTTGGACCAGCCCTTGCAAAAATTTCCAAGTTACCAGTATAAATGCTTCTCCTTTCTTCTAAAACCTCCAGGTAGAGAAGCTCCCATGACTTCTCAGTGTGATCCATTTCAGCAATAGTCCTCCAAAGATATGGAACATAATTTCACATTTGCAATTCAAGTCTTCTTTAGGCCCTTGGCTTCTTACTGCTTTTATCCTGTGCATAGCAGCACTGGGCTTTCCGTGACCAGATCACATCAGAAAAGGGGCCAAGGACAGGAGAGAAACTGAGTAAACTTCAGGGCCTTGAGCCTTCTTACATAATTCTGAAATATGTTCTTCTTATTACAAAAGTAATTTAAAATTTTATTGGGGCTCCTTGCTGGCTCAAACAGTAAAGAATCTGCCTGCCAAGACCTGGGTTTAATCCTTGGGTTGGGAGCATCCCCTGGAGAAGGAAATGGGAGCCCACTCCATTATTCTTGCCTGGAGAATCCCATGGACAAGAGGAGCCTGGCAGGCCTCAGTCCATGGAGTCACAAAGAATCGGATATGACTGAGCGACTAACACACACACACACACACACACACACACACATACACACAGGCTTTACAATGTTGTGTTAGTTTCTGCCATACAGAGAAGCCAATCAGCTATTCGCACACATATATTCCCTCCCTCGTGGACCTCCCTCCCACCCCTCTAGGTCACGACAGAGCACTGAGCCAAGCTCCTTGTGCTTTATAGCCGATTCCGACTGCCCATATATCTCACACGTGGTAGAGTATACATGTCACTCCCAATCTCTAATTCATCCCGCGTCTCTCCCCCTGCTGTGTCCACACATCCATTCTCTGCTTCTGTGTCTCTATTCCTGCCCTGCAAATAGTTTCATCTGTACCATTTTTCTAGATTCTACATTTGTGCGTTAATACATGATATTTGTTTTTCTCTTTCTGACTTACTTCAGTGTTTATGGCATTCTCTAGGTCCACCTATGTCTCTACAAATGACCTAACTTCATTCTTTTCTATGGCTGAATAATATTGCATTGTATATATGAACCGTGTCTTCTTAAAGTACTACTGCTGCTGCTAAGTCATATCAGTCGTGTCCAACTCTGTGATCCCATAGACAGCAGCCAACCAGGCTCCCCCATCCCTGAGATTCTCCATGCAAAAACAGTGGAGTGGGTTGCCATTTCCTTCTCCAGTGTATGAAAGTGAAAAGTGAAAGTGAAGTCGCTCAGTCGTGTCCAACTCTTGGCGACCCCATGGACTACAGCCTACCAGGCTCCTCCGTCCATGGAATTTTCCAGGCAAGAGTACTGGAGTGGGTTGCCATTGCCTTCTCTCTTAAAGTACTATATGCCCCTTATTTTAAAAAGAAAGATATTGTGTAGTGTATGATGAAGAATGTGAGGTTGCCTTGAAATTCCACCTTCAAGGGATTGCCAGTAACCTTCGGTCTTTAATGAAGAACTGGCTAGAAAAGTATTGCTCAGTCATTGATCTCTGCCACAGCAAAAAAAGCATAGGACTTCGGTCAGTTTGAGATAGTGAAAAGAACACAGTTTGGGAGCCAGACAAACCTGGGATTGAATCTCAGGTTTGATCTTGGACAAGTTATGTCAGTTCTCTGATTCTCAGCTTCCTAGATGTCAAATGGGTGATGACAGCACTAATTCATAAAGCTTGGAGAGGCCTGAATAGGATGTATGCAAAGCTCTCAGCAAGGTGAATGGCACAAAGCAGGTATTTAATAATTGCATTGACAGAATATCACAGAGATGCAAAAATTTCTGCAAAAAAAAATTACCGGGTGCTGAGACAATTCCCCAACATCTCCTTTTTCTCCCACTGAGTTAGTGGCTAGACTTCAGGTGTATAAGTTACAGAATAGGCTCTTGGTAAAAGTTTGTTGATTTTTAACACAAGGTGCCTATCGGAATTTTCTTCTGTGTGTGTGTTCTTTATTGAATGATTGAAGCTACTCAGAATAAAGTGAACCCTCAAATTATTAATATCTTAAGATACATTTTCAGACTCTTAAATTCTACTTCTGTAGTGACAGTCGCATCTACTTCTGTAGTGACAACCTCATTTTTGATACATTGATAAACTGGAACATTGAAGCTGCCTCCGGGGGGAGAGAGTGATGCAATGTGAGAGTCATGGTGTGAAGAAGGTGTTTCTTCCTAACGAATGCCCAGCTATCCCAGTTGGTTTGGTTGAAAAGCAAGACTCCAAGCCTCAGCCTCTGTGACTGCCAAGATCCTGTCACTCTGAAGGTGTTCGTTTCCAGCCCCACGATGCCTCTTCAAACCAATTATTCTGCAACAATTGATCACATCCCATGCCTATCACTACATTTGAGAGCTGGACAGAAATACTGCCCGACAGACGATTCAAGCAGGGCCCGAGGCTTCAAGCGCAACACCTCTCAATCCACTTGCCAGTGTGGGTTGTGCCCTGGGTCCAACTAAACACCTCTGTCGGTGGCAGCAAGGGTGAAGTGCTGAAAGGCTCACTGCTTCCTGCCTGCGGATGACCTCAGGACTTGAGAGCGCTTGTGAGTCTGGACTCTTCTTCCTTAGATCCCTTGTGCCCCCAGCAAACAAGCAAATTGTTTATTAATTGTCTATCTCCAAATAGCTGGAATGTAAGCTCCAAAAGGGCAAGGCATTTGGTCTGTTTTCTTTATTGCCATAGCTCCATTTCACAGATGTGTGCCTAATATATGACGGGGTCTCAATTTATGTTTGTTGAGTGGAGAATCCAACAGTGATGACTTGCCTTAGTTTTTCTCAAGGAAAGAGAGGTCCTGACAGAAATAAACTAATGGTAAATTTGCTGACTGTGGGAATTTGTTTATTAAAGCACGAGATACTTCAGAGGACCTGTCTTGTCATTATAAGAGGTGTTTATTCTGGAATATAGCCGCAGTGAGGTATATTTGATGTCCCTTAAGGCTCACAAGAAGAAAAATGTGCTCATTTTTTATTGAATTTTACTATTCTTACTCACTCAAGTTTTTGGAAGGCCACATGGATCATTTTAATAAAAATTGAATTTCAGTAGTGAATCGGTCAAAAGAAACATAGTTTATGTCATAGAATTTAATGTGAGTTTATTTTTTGCATTTTAAAACAGAGGAGTGATTTGGGGAAGTTCTAGAAATATTTTGCCCTCTGATGAAGTCTGAGGGTCAAAACTGAGAGATAATCTTTCTTCATTTCTTAATAAGGACTTACTTCCTATTAAATTTAGCCATGACTGACTCTGACCATGCCAAACACCTGTTGCTTTTCCTCCCAGCACTTGTCTTCACCTGGCTTATGTTCCAAATGTTGCTGCTGGATGTGAGTTTACCTGTTGAATTGTTTAACATCATCTCTCTTAAATTGTAAGCAGGGATTTTCATCAGTTTTGTTCATGCTGCCTCCCCAGCACCTAGAATAGTGCCTGGAATGTGGTAAGTGCTTAGCGTAGATGCATCAAACAAACAAATTAATTAAAATGTGCATTACATATCCCAATATCTATGCAAACGTATCTTGGAGAGGAAGGGATGGCAACAGTAGGGCTGGGCACCCAGCGCACTCACTGGAACCTGGGGCATTTGGACATGGGAGTAAAATCAGTCCACATCCACTCTTTCTAGGTGTTTTGCCATCAGGCATTGAATCTCCCTCAGCTTGGTTCTGAGCCTTGAAAAATGGGAATAATTATAGCCACTTAAGGTGTTATGGAGATTACACGAGAAGAGGATACAAACATGCTTTGCAAAATCTGCTAAAACTTACAGAAGCATCAGATTTCCTTGTGTGTTGTGTACACATGTCTGTAGATGGAGTGAGTGATTGGGTTACACTAATCCATTGCTCAACTCAACCACTCTGCTGAAGAGGCTACTAATGGATGCTCAGTTGTCATGGCAGGTGCATAAAGGNTTGCCATAGCTCCATTTCACAGATGTGTGCCTAATATATGACGGGGTCTCAATTTATGTTTGTTGAGTGGAGAATCCAACAGTGATGACTTGCCTTAGTTTTTCTCAAGGAAAGAGAGGTCCTGACAGAAATAAACTAATGGTAAATTTGCTGACTGTGGGAATTTGTTTATTAAAGCACGAGATACTTCAGAGGACCTGTCTTGTCATTATAAGAGGTGTTTATTCTGGAATATAGCCGCAGTGAGGTATATTTGATGTCCCTTAAGGCTCACAAGAAGAAAAATGTGCTCATTTTTTATTGAATTTTACTATTCTTACTCACTCAAGTTTTTGGAAGGCCACATGGATCATTTTAATAAAAATTGAATTTCAGTAGTGAATCGGTCAAAAGAAACATAGTTTATGTCATAGAATTTAATGTGAGTTTATTTTTTGCATTTTAAAACAGAGGAGTGATTTGGGGAGGTTCTAGAAATATTTTGCCCTCTGATGAAGTCTGAGGGTCAAAACTGAGAGATAATCTTTCTTCATTTCTTAATAAGGACTTACTTCCTATTAAATTTAGCCATGACTGACTCTGACCATGCCAAACACCTGTTGCTTTTCCTCCCAGCACTTGTCTTCACCTGGCTTATGTTCCAAATGTTGCTGCTGGATGTGAGTTTACCTGTTGAATTGTTTAACATCATCTCTCTTAAATTGTAAGCAGGGATTTTCATCAGTTTTGTTCATGCTGCCTCCCCAGCACCTAGAATAGTGCCTGGAATGTGGTAAGTGCTTAGCGTAGATGCATCAAACAAACAAATTAATTAAAATGTGCATTACATATCCCAATATCTATGCAAACGTATCTTGGAGAGGAAGGGATGGCAACAGTAGGGCTGGGCACCCAGCGCACTCACTGGAACCTGGGGCATTTGGACATGGGAGTAAAATCAGTCCACATCCACTCTTTCTAGGTGTTTTGCCATCAGGCATTGAATCTCCCTCAGCTTGGTTCTGAGCCTTGAAAAATGGGAATAATTATAGCCACTTAAGGTGTTATGGAGATTACACGAGAAGAGGATACAAACATGCTTTGCAAAATCTGCTAAAACTTACAGAAGCATCAGATTTCCTTGTGTGTTGTGTACACATGTCTGTAGATGGAGTGAGTGATTGGGTTACACTAATCCATTGCTCAACTCAACCACTCTGCTGAAGAGGCTACTAATGGATGCTCAGTTGTCATGGCAGGTGCATAAAGGGAGATGCCTTTCCCATGAAATACCAGGGATCAGGGGCCAACCAGAACTCCCCAAGGAGCTTTTTAAAAATTGTATATTCTGAGGTGTGGGAAGCTGTATGCTTGTTTACATTTATTTGTCTCCCTTGCCACCCTCAGGCTGCCATATGTACCATGCTTTCCTGGAGGTGATGTTTGGTTTTCATCCCCAAAACACTGGGTGTGGCCATAGATTTGCCCTTAGCCGATGAATTATAAGTGAGCATGATGCATGCCACACCAACACAGAAACATTAGATGTGTTGGCATGGTTTGGCTTGGCACCCCCTCTAGCTTCTGCACTCAGTTAAGAGAACGGCACACCCTAGTCAGAGGATACTCCTTCAGTCTGGTTTCTGGAATGAGGATACACATGCTTCTTGGTCAGGCCCAGGCATGCCCAACAGAGCCCCACCGACTCACAGCCCTTATGAAACGTGAGCACAAATGTTTGTGGGAGCCACTGAGATGCTGAAGTGGTTTGTTACCTTAGTGAAAGCTGACTGGTAAACCAGGATCCATGCCAAGGCCCCCAAAGTCTGTCCACTGAGGCTCAGAGATCTGTGTTTTTAAAAGCCTTGTAATCAATCAGATTTGGGAACAATTCTCCTGGATTATCTACACTCCATCCTTCCTTCCTCCCACCTGCCCATAGGAGCAGGGTTTGACTAATGCGTCTATCATTCCTATAACTCAGCTGGTAGCATTCTTGGTTGTCAGGCCAGAAGGAAAAGAAAAGGATGTCTCTCTGAGTTGGGAATTATGATCGAATATGAAGCTGCAGAAACTGAATCTCAAATTAAATCAGAGATTTCAAGGTCACTTGGTCTCTCCTCTCCAACTCTTTACTAGGAATGTGATAGAATAATTTATCACTACAAAAGCAAGATATAGACTATGGAAAGACATACTCTATTATGGGCCAGATGGTTTGGATTTTTGTGTGGTTATTATTCTAGTTTCTGACAATTTCTAATAAGTGTGCCTACGTTTGTTACTAAAGTATTATTGGCTAATCAACGTCCAACAGTTCTGCTGCTCTGAGGTCTTGAGACACTTACAGAAAGCAAGAGGGTACTGTCAGTCGTCTCTGGTAGAGACCAAGCCTATGGCTCCAAGGAAGAATTTTCATTTTATTTCCTAACATCTCAGGATTAAAACTAAAGCCTTCATGTCTCGATTATGAAAAATGATCCTTTTATTTTTTGACCACTTATAATTAGACCATATGAGGGGTCATGAGTAATGTTAAGTAAGTGAGTAAGTAAGCGAAGTCGCTCAGTCGCGTCCGACTCTTTGANTTCATGTCTCGATTATGAAAAATGATCCTTTTATTTTTTGACCACTTATAATTAGACCATATGAGGGGTCATGAGTAATGTTAAGTAAGTGAGTAAGTAAGCGAAGTCGCTCAGTCGTGTCCGACTCTTTGAGAACCCAAGGACTGTAGCCTACCAGGCTTCTCTGTCCATGGGATTTTCCAGGCAATAGTACTGGAGTGGATTGCCATTTTCTTCTCTTTATTTTACACGAGTAAAGCAAAATTTCTTAAAAATTGTTGGACATTCTCATAAGCATGGTTATCTCTTATTAAAGTATAAACGAAACTGCATGGACAACCAGGTCTTTAATGAATGGCCCGTCTTTCAATATCAGTGACAATAAGGATGACACTTATTTTGATCATTTTTTTAAGGGGAACAAAAGGATAGAGAGATGTTCTAATTATGATATTTATGACATTAAAACTGAATTTGAGTTTTGTTCCTGCTTTGGTCTTGTATAAAATATAACTAAGTGTTCTCTTCATGTTATAAAACCCAAATTCCCATAACCTCCAGTTATAGTCAGTAGGATAGAAAAAGATATTTTATATAATCAGCTATGCTCCAGAGGTCTTTTTGAAATGCGTGTTATTACAGAGCTTGGGACTAATCACCTGGAATCCCCTGAGTCCTTCTTTCACTACACAGGTTTCTAATAGATCCAAAGATGCAGTCACTCATGACAAGCAATGAATATGTAACAGGATTCTAGTACATTTATTTCATCAGCAGAAGAAACTTGGGAATATCCCATATTCAAATACATTGATTCTTGCCTGGAGAATCCCAGGGACGGTGGAGCCTGGTGGGCTGCCGTCTATGGGGTCGCACAAAGTCGGACACAACTGAAGCGATGCAGCAGCAGCAGCAGCAGCAGCAGAGATGTTAAGAGCCAAAAGCTATGTAAACCCCATTTGCCCTCGAAAATGAAGGTCTACATTCNGCTGCCGTCTATGGGGTCGCACAAAGTCGGACACAACTGAAGCAATGCAGCAGCAGCAGCAGCAGCAGCAGAGATGTTAAGAGCCAAAAGCTATGTAAACCCCATTTGTCCTCTAAAATGAAGGTCTACATTTCTCTGAGTGTAGCTTTGCTCAGCTGCTGTCCCCCATGACTCCCAGAAGTATGAAACTGAGAAACATCCAGTTACTCCTTGCAGAGGAGACTTAGTAACAAGCATTCATATTAGCGTCACACATTCTTTTTTTTTTTTAAGTTGATTACTTTTAAATATTACTTAGATAGTAAGACGTCAATTCCTGAAACCCTCCAGAAGGGAGTCCAGGATGGTCCAGCCGATGATGGAGTGTGTTTTGTTGTGGTCCCTGCTGTTGCTGTTGGCTTGCAAGGTGCAGGGGGCAGAGGTGACTGCGTCACTTTTTGGAATGAAACCTGAGTATGAGTTTATTTGCCTGGTATTTTGCCACTTCTTCTCAAGTTGAAGACAGAAATCTTGGTAATTAAATTTCTGAATATTTAGATTCTGAATATTCTATTTTACAAAGGCATGTGATTTTGCTGGAGGTGGCAGAGAGGTAATGAAGACATTTGAAAATCTGTTGAAAGCTGTAGACCCTCTCCTCACCAGAAATTCAAGTTTCAGGGAGTTCACCTGGGGTTAATGGAGTCCTGGGTAAGAGCTCACAAGATAATGAAAACTGCATGGAACTTGAGGTCTGATTTCTCCCTCATTTCTAGCTATGTGGTCTTGGGCAAATCACTTAACTTCTCTGAGAGTTAGCTTCTTTTTAGATTTATAAACTATAAAATGATTTATAAATTTTATCATTTTTTAAATAAATTTATTTATTTTAATTAGAGGTTAATCACTTTATAATATTGTATTGGTTTTCCCATACATTACCATGTATCCACCACAGGTATACACATGTTCCCCATCCTGAACCCCCCTTCCCTCCTCCCTCCCCGTACCATCCCTCTGGGTCATCCCAGTGCACCAGCCCCAAGCATCTAGTATCATGCATTGAACCTGGGCTAGTGACTCATTTCATATATGATATTATGCATGTTTCAATGCCATTCTCCCAAATCATCCCACCTTCTCCCTCTCCCACAGAGTCCAAAAGACTGTTCTATACATCTGTGTCTCTTTTGCTGTCTCACATACAGGGTTATCATTTTTCCTTATAATTGCAGAAAATGTAAATATTCCTGAGCCCCGCCCCTCAATAGTGTTCTCTTTCTCTTTTAATCATTAAGATTAAATGATTTAATCTTTCTTTCTACCAGTTGTGTGTGACTGTAATGTCAGTGACTGGTGAGCTTCCTAGGCCTTTGCTTTGTAAAATTTAAACTAATTGTTGTACATTAAAATAAGGTAAAAGAGCCAGAGCAACAAATAAATATCTGAAATAAATATCTAAAAATCATTTTGCTTCTATAATTGCACCGCAAACCAGGGAGATGTATTCAGCCTAATATTAACATCCAATAGTTTTTCAGCTCTTCCTGTGATTGCCAGACAGTTGCTAAGGCCTTTGTATATTTATTTCCCATTATTTCAAAAAACTATATGAAGTACATTTTTTGTTTGTATGTGTCCCTTTATCTCCTCCATATGTTCTTTGTGTGTTTTGAGATACTGCATACAATAAAATACACAGATCTTAAGTTTACAGTTTACCAGATAAAAGAATACACCCATGAAATCAACACAGTCAAAATAGAGAGTACCGCCATCACCTTAGACAGTTCTCTACTCTGAGAAAATATCTAGGATGGAAATGCAGTTACAACTCTTCCCCTGTGTCTCAGGTGAGCATTTGCCAAAGGACTTTCTTTTTATCCTTCAAATTTCAAATTCTTCAAATTTTTGAGAGCAAAGATATATGTGTGTGTATATATATATATATATATATATAAATAAAAATATAAACAATCCCCCAGCAGTATATGGACCAGCACCTTGAATCAAACATATTAATATTTCTGTGAAAAAATACTACTCTTCATGCTGAGTGGGATATATAAAACCTATAGATAATTTCACCTCATGTCAGTTCATGTTGGGTTTTGCCACCAAATAAGTGTGCTATAAATTAATTTAAAAATTTTTTTCTAAAGTGTTGTTTTTAAATAGTTTTATTTATAAGTTAAATTCCATACCATTCATTCATCTAGTGGTTTTTGGTATATTAAATTTTTTTAATTGTAGTATAAAATACATCATAAAATGTTAACCATTTCAACTATTTTTGTGTCATTACATATATTTACAATACTGTACAACCATCACCATTATCTATTTCCAAAACATTTTCATTGTTCCAAACAGAAATGTTATGACTATTAAGCAGTAACTCTCCATTCAGTCCTCTGTGCCCCCGACCTCTGGTAACGTGCACTCTACTTTCCATTTCTATCAATTTGCCTGGTCTAAAGAGTTCATACAAGTGAGATCACACAATGCTCGTACTTTTGTGTCACTTAGCATACTGTCTTCAAGGTTGTTCCATGTTGCAGCGTTTATCAGAACTTCATTATGTATATACCACACCTTATTTATTCAGTCATCCAGTTGATGGATGTTNTCTAAAGAGTTCATACAAGTGAAATCACACAATGCCCGTACTTCTGTGTCTAGTTTGTGTCACTTAGCATACTGTCTTCAAGGCTGTTCCATGTTGCAGCGTTTATCAGAACTTCATTATGTATATACCACACCTTATTTATTCAGTCATCCAATTGATGGATGTTTGAGTTTTTCACCTTTAAGCTATTGTCCATAATGCTGTCATGAACATTCAATGCAAGTTTTTGAATATTTTTTTATGTCTTTGGGACAAAGACCTAAGAGTGGAAATGCAAGAGCATATGATAATTGTAAGTTTAACTTTTCAATCTAATTCTATGTTTTTGAGGAGCTGTGAATCTATTTCCCACAGTGACTGAACTATTTTGTGTTTCCAAGCAGCAGTGACATTCTACAGTCTCTACATCCTCACCAGTACTTGCTACTTTGTTATTGTTGGTCTTGCCATTCTAGTAGACATGACATGGAATCTCATTATAGTGCTGATATCCATGTCTCNGTTTTGTGTTTCCAAGCAGCAGTGACGTTCTACAGTCTCTACATCCTCACCAGTACTTGCTACTTTGTTATTGTTGGTCTTGCCATTCTAGTAGACATGAAATGGAATCTCGTTATAGTGCTGCTATCCATGTCTCTAATGATGACTAATCCTTGTTGCCATTTTTATATCTTCTTTCAGGAAATGCCTATTCCATGCCTGTGCCATGGCCTTTGCCCATTTTAAAATTGGGTTGTCTTATTGTTGTTGAGTTGTAAGAGTTTTTTATTTGGGGCTAGAATGCATGATTTGCAAATATTTTCTTCTGTCATGAAGGTTGTTTACTCATTTTCTTGGTTATGCCATTTGATACACAAATGTTTTAAATTTGGATGAAGTTTAATCTTTTCTTGTTGCTCATGCTTTTTATTGTCATGTCTAAGAGTCCATTGCCAGATACAGAGCATAAATATTACCCCTATGCTTTCTACTAAGAGTACTATGGTTTTAACTAATATAATAAACAGTTATGTTGTTGATCCATTTTGAATTCTTTTTTGTATATTATGTTAGGTAGGAGTCCAGCTTCATTCTTTTGCATGTGGCAATCCAGAGGAAATTCAACACTTTATTGACAAGACTATTCTTTACTCACTGAGTGGGCTTGGCACTCATGTCAAAAATCAATTGGCCATAGATGTAGGATTTATTTCTGGATTCTCAGTTCCATTCCATTGGTCTATATATCTGTCCTTATACCAGTACCACCTTTTTTTTTTTTTTTTTTACTGCAAATTGTCATAAGTTTTGAAATTGAGAAGTATAAATCCCCATCATTGTTTTTTAAAAAAGAAAATGATTCTCTTGACTATTTAGAGCCCTTTACAATTCCATATGAATTTGGATTGCGTTAATTTTGTAGGGTATTTTGGCCATTTAAATAACATTTAGCATTGCCATTAAAATAATATTAAATCTTTTATTCATGAAGGTAGGATGTCTTTGCATTTACTTATATCTTACTTTCTCTATCAATATTTTATAATTATGAATATATGTCTTTCACTTTCTTTGTTAAAATTGTTCCCTGATGTTTTATTCTTTTCAATGCTATTGTAAATGGAATTTTCTTAATATTCTTTTCACATTGTTCACTGTTGATGTATAGAAACATTATTGATTTTTATAAGTCTAGATCCTATACCCTGAAATTTTGCTGACTTCATTTATTAGCTGTAGAAGATTTCTTATGCTTTTGAGGGGCTTTTTTAACATATATTCAGTTAGTGGAAAAGTTCATTTGTTTTTTCCCCATAAGATGGCTCTACTAGAATTTAGTTGTCTTTAACTTCATTTGAAACAATCTTATTGGTTTGTATTATGACAGCTGGCACATTAGCATGCATTTAAAGAAAAACTTATCAAAACTGGTGAATTTTTGTGTAGCCATTTTATTATTGAAGATGGACGGGAAAAAGCAACATTTTCATCATATTGTGATTTATTATTACCAAAAAGGGTAAAAAAAACAAAACCCTGAAACACAAAAACAATTTGTGCAGTGTATGGAAAAAGGTGCTGTGATTGATCTAATGTGTCAAAAGTGTTTTGTGAAGTTTTGTGCTGGAGTTTCCTCACTGTGTGATGCTCTGTGGTTGAGTAGACCAGTTGAACTTGATAGCGATCACACTGAGACGTTAACTGAAAACAATCAACATTATACCATGAGGGAGATAGTTGGCATACTCAAAATATCCAAGTCAAGTGTTGAAAATCATTTGCACCAGTTTGGTTATGTTTATTTCTCTGATGTTTGTGTTCCACCTAAGTTAAGTGGGGAAATAAAGAAAACCTTCTTGACCATACTTCCCCATGCAATTCTCTACTTAAACATAATGAATGCGTTCTGCTTTTAAAGCATATTGTGACAGGTAATGAAAAGTAGATACTACAGTATCATGTGGAACAAAAGAAATCATGCAGCAAGCAAAATGAACCACCAGCAACTACACCAAAGGCCGGTCTTCATCCAAAGAAGGCGAAGTTGTATACGTGGTGGGACCGGACGGGAGTCCTCTATTATGAGCTCCTTTCCAGAAAACCAAGGAGTTAATTCTCTGCTCCCAATTAGACCAACTGAAAGCAGCATTTGACAAAACACATCCAGAATTAGTCAATGGAAAATTCATAATCCTCCATCAGGATAATGCAAGACTACACGTTTCTTTGATGACTAGGCAAAAATTGTTATAGCTTAGCTGGTAAGTTCTGATTCATCCAACATATTCACCAGACATTGCCCCTTAAGATTTCGACTTATTTTGGTCTTTACAAAATTCTCTTAACGGAAAAAATTTCAATTCCCTGGAATACTGTAAAAGACACCTGGAGCAGTTCTTTGTTCAAATAGATTAAAAGTTTTGGGAAGATGGAATTATGAAGTTGCCTGAAAAATGGCAGAAGGTAGTGGAACAGAAAGGTGAACAAGTTGTTCAATAAATTTCCTTGTGAAAATGAAAGATGTGCCTTTCATTGTTACTTAAAAATGGAAGCAACTTTTTTGCCATCCCAATAGGAGCATGTCATCTTCAAACAGAGATAATTTTGCTTCTTTCCAACTTAGATAATTTTATTTCTTTTTCTTATCTAATTGCTCTGGCTAGAACTTCCAGTACAATGTTGAATAATAGTATTGAAAGCAGGCACCCTAATCTTAAAAGGAAATATTTGTCTGTCCCAACTGAGCATGATATTAGCTGTGGATTTTATATATATATAAATGCCCTGTATACTGTTTAGGAAGTTTCCTTCCATTCCTAGGTTTCTGAGAGTTTTTATCATGCAAGAGTGTTGGATTTTTGTCAAATGATTTTTTGCATTAATTGAGATAATCATGTAAGCTAGTTTTCCTTTGTTCTATTAATACAATGTTTCATTTATTTATTTATTTAATGCTGAACTACCCTTACTTTCCTGGAATAAATCCCATTTGGACATGGTGTATAATCCTTTTCATGTGCTGTTAAATTTGGTTTGCTAGCATTTTGTAGATGAGTGTGTTAAATTCAATTTATGTTTTTTGTTTGTTTTACAACTGAGAATAAGAAACTGGGGGATTCAGTACGGTGACTAAACACCAAGCAAGCTGATAAATGGGGCCACATCAACATGGAGATCCCTAGAAGTCTGTCTCTGTGTCCCAGGGTACTGAGTGGTTCTCTTCAACATTTTATCAGTGGCATGAAGGTGCAGAAGACCCGTTGCAGCAGACAGGGAAATCCACTGCTTGAAAGTGAAAAATAAAGATTTCCAAAGTCTGACAGCTTGGAATAACTAGGCCAAACTAACAGGGTGCATTTAAAATAAGGAATCAATATTTGGGGTTCAGTAAGTTGGTTAGGGAAGGATGGGAGGCTGCTAGATGAACAACTCTTCCCATAAACAGAGCTGAGATTTGAAACACCTACATGACCTGTGCATTTCTGAGGCTCGAGAAGAGGAGTACAAACTGGGGCTCTGCTGACAGTGGCTTGTCCACAGCACACACGTGCACGTGCATGTTATATGTGGGGCTTGCTTAGCTCTGCTCTTGGCTCCACAGGCCTGTCCACATCTGGAACATTTATTGCCTTCACTTCTGGGTGCCAATTTTTAAGTGACAAACTGGAGCCCATCCAGAGGAGAGTGACCAGGACAAAGAAAGGACTCAAAATCATGTCAAGCCAGGGAGTGTTGAAGGAACCAGGGCTATTTGGCCTGGGGGAGAGAAGATTAAGTGGGGGATTTGAGAGTTGTTTTCAAATCACATCATGTGAAAGGAGAAATAGACTTGTTCTGTATATTTCCAAAGTGGGGGAAAAGATCTAGTGGTGGAGTCAGAAGAAGGGAGAGGTTAGCCTTCTGCAGGGAAGTCTGAGGGCTTGGGGGCTGGACCCGGCATGGGTAGCAGAAAGTGTTTTAGCATCTTAGCTCCTCCACCCCCACTTCTGGGGAATTACTTTCATTCCCTCAACGTTGTCATTGAAATACGTTGAACTTTACCCCTGACCCAATTCAAGCGAATGAGTCCTTTGCCTGGAATTTGGGGATTTAGGAGTGTGGAGGATTCAGGCTAGCTGTAGTGGAAACTTTCAGAGGTAAAACTAGAGAAGAGTTTCCCACCCAGAGGAGAAGATATATGGCAAGAAAGAAAAAATAAATCTAACACTAAGAGGTGTGATGAAGAGGAGAGAAAAGGAGCGAGGAGAGGGAAGTGAAACATAGGGGGAACAAAGTGGTTAAGTCCTGCGCTCCAGACGTTCCTGAGGTCCACTATACTTTTATCCTCCCACAACGTGGTCACTCAACTCTTCCTTGGATTTTGTGAAACACTCTACTGTCATTCCAAAGGGATGATCTCGTACTGAAATTAGAATTGAGATTTTGTCACTTTCAGTTAAAAGGGTTTTAACTAATATGAGCAGTCTGAGAAGGTAGTGACAGCTCCATCTGGGGAGGTGTTTAAAGAGAAGCAGGGCTACCATCACCTGCCAAGAACACTATGAAGTGATTGGGAGTAAAACTGAAATAAGATTGGTATTGAATGGGTAATTTTTGAAGCTGGGTCATGGGTTTATTATCTTATTATCTCCACTTTTCTTCTCATTTAACATTTTTCTTATTAAAGAGGAGAAAAAGTGAGGTGGAGAGAATTCCAGCACTGAGGAAATATGAACTAAATAAGTGGTTCTCAAACATATCAGACTCCTTGGAGTTGATTTCACTGATAAGAATTCAAAACTTCACTCCTGGAAATGTTGGTGAATCTGTTAGGATAAGGCTCAGGACTAGACATTTTCAAAATTCTGCAGATGGTTCTGACCATCATCCAGATAAAACTATTGTTGGATTAGGTATGTTTGTTCAGTGGGTAAAGAATTTGCCTGCAATGCAGGAGACCTCAGTTTGATTCCTGGGTTGGGAAGATCCACTGGAGAAGGGATAGGCTACCCACTTCAGTATTCTTGGGCTTCCCTTGTGGCTCAGTTGGTAAAGAATCCACCTGCATTGCAAGAGACCTGGGTTCAATCCCTGGGTTGGGAAGATCCCCTGGAGAAGGGAAAGGCTACCCACTCCATTATTCTGGCCTGGAGAATTCCATGGACTGTATAGTCCAGGGGTGGCAAAGAGTCAGACACAATCGAGCAATGTTCACTTTCACTTTCAGGCATTTAAGTCAGCTTCCAAACCTAAGATCCATAGGCTCAAGGAGAATAAAGGCAGAAGGTGACCAACACCCTCAATTTCAACATGTGAAAACTGAGATCCAAAAAGGTCAAGTGATTAAAGATTACAAGAACTGGGAAGCAGTGGGAAAATGTTTAAATACCCAGGCAGTCCCTGTACTCTGTCCTGCTCTTGTCGATTTCATAAAATTATGAAAGCCTTCCTGATAAACAAGGAGACACAAAGAAAGCTGACTCTGGATCCAGAATGTTTAGTTAAAATCCTGGCTCTGCTGCCCATGGAGCTCGAGTGTCCTGGTTTCCTCATCCATTTCATGGGTGGTTGCTATAAATTAAATGAGTCAGTCTATGTCTATCACTTAAAATAATGTCAATAATGCTTAAAATAATGGTAGTAAACAAGTGTTTGCTACCATTGTAGCTATTACTTGCATCAGCTTAGGGAGGAAATTCTCACTGAAGACATTTGAGAAGATTTCAGATGGTTACTCATTNATTCCTAGGTTTCTGAGAGTTTTTATCATGCAAGAGTGTTGGATTTTTGTCAAATGATTTTTTGCATTAATTGAGATAATCATGTAAGCTAGTTTTCCTTTGTTCTATTAATACAATGTTTCATTTATTTATTTATTTATTTAATGCTGAACTACCCTTACTTTCCTGGAATAAATCCCATTTGGACATGGTGTATAATCCTTTTCATGTGCTGTTAAATTTGGTTTGCTAGCATTTTGTAGATGAGTGTGTTAAATTCAATTTATGTTTTTTGTTTGTTTTACAACTGAGAATAAGAAACTGGGGGATTCAGTACGGTGACTAAACACCAAGCAAGCTGATAAATGGGGCCACATCAACATGGAGATCCCTAGAAGTCTGTCTCTGTGTCCCAGGGTACTGAGTGGTTCTCTTCAACATTTTATCAGTGGCATGAAGGTGCAGAAGACCCGTTGCAGCAGACAGGGAAATCCACTGCTTGAAAGTGAAAAATAAAGATTTCCAAAGTCTGACAGCTTGGAATAACTAGGCCAAACTAACAGGGTGCATTTAAAATAAGGAATCAATATTTGGGGTTCAGTAAGTTGGTTAGGGAAGGATGGGAGGCTGCTAGATGAACAACTCTTCCCATAAACAGAGCTGAGATTTGAAACACCTACATGACCTGTGCATTTCTGAGGCTCGAGGAGTACAAACTGGGGCTCTGCTGACAGTGGCTTGTCCACAGCACACACGTGCACGTGCATGTTATATGTGGGGCTTGCTTAGCTCTGCTCTTGGCTCCACAGGCCTGTCCACATCTGGAACATTTATTGCCTTCACTTCTGGGTGCCAATTTTTAAGTGACAAACTGGAGCCCATCCAGAGGAGAGTGACCAGGACAAAGAAAGGACTCAAAATCATGTCAAGCCAGGGAGTGTTGAAGGAACCAGGGCTATTTGGCCTGGGGGAGAGAAGATTAAGTGGGGGATTTGAGAGTTGTTTTCAAATCACATCATGTGAAAGGAGAAATAGACTTGTTCTGTATATTTCCAAAGTGGGGGAAAAGATCTAGTGGTGGAGTCAGAAGAAGGGAGAGGTTAGCCTTCTGCAGGGAAGTCTGAGGGCTTGGGGGCTGGACCCGGCATGGGTAGCAGAAAGTGTTTTAGCATCTTAGCTCCTCCACCCCCACTTCTGGGGAATTACTTTCATTCCCTCAACGTTGTCATTGAAATAGGTTGAACTTTACCCCTGACCCAGTTCAGGCGAATGAGTCCTTTGCCTGGGATTTGGGGATTTAGGAGTGTGGAGGATTCAGGCTAGCTGTAGTGGAAACTTTCAGAGGTAAAACTAGAGAAGAGTTTCCCACCCAGAGGAGAAGATATATGGCAAGAAAGAAAAAATAAATCTAACACTAAGAGGTGTGATGAAGAGGAGAGAAAAGGAGCGAGGAGAGGGAAGTGAAACATAGGGGGAACAAAGTGGTTAAGTCCTGCGCTCCAGACGTTCCTGAGGTCCACTATACTTTTATCCTCCCACAACGTGGTCACTCAACTCTTCCTTGGATTTTGTGAAACACTCTACTGTCATTCCAAAGGGATGATCTCGTACTGAAATTAGAATTGAGATTTTGTCACTTTCAGTTAAAAGGGTTTTAACTAATATGAGCAGTCTGAGAAGGTAGTGACAGCTCCATCTGGGGAGGTGTTTAAAGAGAAGCAGGGCTACCATCACCTGCCAAGAACACTATGAAGTGATTGGGAGTAAAACTGAAATAAGACTGGTATTGAATGGGTAATTTTTGAAGCTGGGTCATGGGTTTATTATCTTATTATCTCCACTTTTCTTCTCATTTAACATTTTTCTTATTAAAGAGGAGAAAAAGTGAGGTGGAGAGAATTCCAGCACTGAGGAAATATGAACTAAATAAGTGGTTCTCAAACATATCAGACTCCTTGGAGTTGATTTCACTGATAAGAATTCAAAACTTCACTCCTGGAAATGTTGGTGAATCTGTTAGGATAAGGCTCAGGACTAGACATTTTCAAAATTCTGCAGATGGTTCTGACCATCATCCAGATAAAACTATTGTTGGATTAGGTATGTTTGTTCAGTGGGTAAAGAATTTGCCTGCAATGCAGGAGACCTCAGTTTGATTCCTGGGTTGGGAAGATCCACTGGAGAAGGGATAGGCTACCCACTTCAGTATTCTTGGGCTTCCCTTGTGGCTCAGTTGGTAAAGAATCCACCTGCATTGCAAGAGACCTGGGTTCAATCCCTGGGTTGGGAAGATCCCCTGGAGAAGGGAAAGGCTACCCACTCCATTATTCTGGCCTGGAGAATTCCATGGACTGTATAGTCCAGGGGTGGCAAAGAGTCAGACACAATCGAGCAATGTTCACTTTCACTTTCAGGCATTTAAGTCAGCTTCCAAACCTAAGATCCATAGGCTCAAGGAGAATAAAGGCAGAAGGTGACCAACACCCTCAATTTCAACATGTGAAAACTGAGATCCAAAAAGGTCAAGTGATTAAAGATTACAAGAACTGGGAAGCAGTGGGAAAATGTTTAAATACCCAGGCAGTCCCTGTACTCTGTCCTGCTCTTGTCGATTTCATAAAATTATGAAAGCCTTCCTGATAAACAAGGAGACACAAAGAAAGCTGACTCTGGATCCAGAATGTTTAGTTAAAATCCTGGCTCTGCTGCCCATGGAGCTCGAGTGTCCTGGTTTCCTCATCCATTTCATGGGTGGTTGCTATAAATTAAATGAGTCAGTCTATGTCTATCACTTAAAATAATGTCAATAATGCTTAAAATAATGGTAGTAAACAAGTGTTTGCTACCATTGTAGCTATTACTTGCATCAGCTTAGGGAGGAAATTCTCACTGAAGACATTTGAGAAGATTTCAGATGGTTACTCATTGTTGACAGTTCAGAGCAGGAGTGGATTGTTTCCAGCCCACGCCCCGTATCTGGCTTATTGCTTCATGTCATCTTGCTCCGTATAAGAGTCCAGGCTGCAGAGCCTGAGTCATAACTGCAGCCCTGGTGGGCCATGCTGGCCACCCCGGCCAGAGGGAAGAAGCAGAGTGGTCATACAACAGCCACAAAAGTATGATTAATCCCTTTATTCCAGAAGGACTCTTGCTTTCTCTGTCGTTTTTATTTCCTATGTATCCAGTGATCAAGCCAATGAATAAAACTTCCTAACTTTAATTAAAGCAAATCAACAACAAAACAGCTGAGATAGGGTGGTTTCTAAGGCAACTGTTAGGTATTGTAAAATTAGACATTATCTAAAGAGTAAAACAGGCGGGTCATGGTGGAGAGGTCTGACAGAATGTGATCCACTGGAGAATGGAATGGCAAACCACTTCAGTATTCTTGCCTTGAGAACCCCATGAACAGTATGAAAAGGCAAAATGATAGGATACCAAAAGAGGAACTCCCCTGGTCAGTAGGTACCCAATAAGCTATTGGAGATTAGTGGAGAAATAACTCTAGAAAGAATGAAGGGATGGAGCCAAAG
>SJYW01003341.1:105435-127708 GCA_006410735.1 Raphicerus campestris | reverse complement strand
GTTGTGGCCCTTGGGGCTCCTACAAAGTACTTCCAGCCCATATGTGGCTGCAAGCGATAATCCCAACACGTTTTGCAAGAAGAAAAATTGTGCTGGGAACAGCAAGTCAAGCATTTGCTGAGTTTTAGTAGGAGGTGTGAAAAATATGTAACTCGACTCAGGGTCATTCCTGTTGGCCTCACTCCGAGCCACAGGGTGTATGAAGGGAAGCAGAGGCAACGCCAAGCTCCCATCCATCTTTCCATGGCTCCATTAATCTCTCCTCTTCCTGAAAACGGACTTATCTTGCAATTGGTTTAAAAATCTCCCAGGGCTGCAAATAGGACTGCCGCTAGCACCAAATAGCCTCTGTGCTAATTAGAAAAAGACGTTCCCTCCTGGGTGGGAGAATTCAGAAAGACGCCCCCTCCAGGCAAATCAATTAGTGAAGCGCACCTTCTTCTAAGCTAAATCTGGCAGTTGGAGAACAGACTGGATTTCAGGCCCCCTCATGCTACCCCACTGGACCTCACAATGCCCACTGGCCTCCGGCTCGCAAAACTGGCACTGACTAGTCTTCTGACACTGTCTCCTGGCTGGTATCTGCATTCTTAGTCCTCTTCACTTAACCAACACTGAAACTCACAATCCCTTTGGAGATATTAATGAAGATCATAATGAATGAACTGGTTCATTCCTTAAGATTTCTTTTAGTTGCAACTGTTCTGTTCTATGAAGTGGTGACTGGCTCTTCGGATAAAAATTTTCAATACAAATCCTTGCTGAGTTGCTCTTTTTCCATGATCTTCTCTCCAATATTTTCTTTCTACATAAGGAATGAGCTGCAGGTTGAAATTCATATTTTGATGACATTGGGAACAATTTTATATCCTGTTTTCCTTCACCGTTAGTTTGGGATTGTTTCTGATTTTCAGAAGTCATTTCATCAAAATTTTTTTTTTCTTGGCCTTTAAGTATGCCTGCTCTCTCAAGACCTCCTCTATCAATAATAATAGTTATAATAATAATTAGAACAAAAAATAATTGAACTGTTACCATATTCCATGTGCAGGTGCTGTCCCATGTGCTCTTTGTGGATTAACTCATTTTAATTATCACAGAAGCCATGAGAGGCTGGTATTATGATTATTCTTGTTTTAAGAGATGCTAACTGAGCCAAGAAAAGTGAAGTACTTTGCCAATAGCACACAGCTAGTGAGCAGTGGAGCCAAGATTCAAGCCCGAGGAGTCTGGCCATAGAGCACCCACTCTTAACCTCTATTCATATTGTCTCCATCTCTTTACTAATCAGTACTCTCTACTTCTCCATCACTCTGTGTATTCACTATTGTTCTACACATGTTTATTAATGCCTATATACCAGGCTTATGCTAGGTCTTGGGGATGCAAACACAAGCTAAGACACAAACTGCCTAAAATAAAGATCATTTTAAAAGAGTGGGGGTGGACAAATAAGTATAAAGGCAATAGGCTTTATATGGTTTTATAGTTGACACATGTTGGATGTTTACCTTGCCAATAATATCCTAATCCAGAAACTTCCCTTTCCTATTGCATCTGTAAAAGAATAAGCTTAGGTGCCTTATCTGTAGCACTGCATAACTATTTGCTTGCCCCATGCCTGGACCAGAGGGGCTTCAAGATCTACGTTCTATCAACGCAATGGATATAAACCACCAATTCGCTCTTCAAAGA
This sequence comes from Raphicerus campestris, assembly GCA_006410735.1. Classification (NCBI taxonomy): domain Eukaryota; kingdom Metazoa; phylum Chordata; class Mammalia; order Artiodactyla; family Bovidae; genus Raphicerus; species Raphicerus campestris. The sequence goes on along the minus strand of SJYW01003341.1, from coordinate 126,013 downwards.
TATATGAACTAAGGACACAGTAAAGATAGGTCCTTAAGAGAAAGGCTGGTGTTGTCACTTTGGCAAACACACATGTTGGGGAATTGCATAAGCAAAGGTTCTGATGTGAGACTGATCATGATAGTTTATGGACCATGAAGGACCTGCCTGATGCCAGAGAGATGGCCTCCAGGCTAAGATAGTGGGAGATAGGTGATTTATCCCAAAATATAAACACTCATTCCTAAGAGCCACAAAAGAACATCAGTCTAACTGATAGCTATGGAAAAAGATGTTAAGAAGGTAGGGCTTTAGGGGCCGAATGAAGACGTCTGTATGTGATGCAGGAAGTGAGTGGCTTTCAAACATTTCCTTCTGCAAACTGCAGGTCATTGGGAACCCAAAGCCACAAAGCAAGTAAAAGACTCATTGTTCTGGTATAAGCTAGGGTCAAGGCCATGGAACCTTCCTTCCTGTTCCCTACAGGGTAGTGGTGCCCCTGGTGCTGCGCTACTTAGAGCCTTTGCTTTGGGAGTTCACAATCTGAAGAGGAAGGGTTTCACCAGAGACTGGCAACGTCAGAGCTTCTAGGGGCCCAGACTGGGGGCAGAGTAACTTTCAGGACTCTGCAGTGCCCAGAGGTGCGGGCTTGATCTGGCAGAAGAAAGGGCAGGGAGAGGACAAAGCTGCCAGTTACTTTAAATGACAGGGTGGCAGCCAAATGTGTTATCTGCATACAGTTTCTCTCAGAGGTTTGTAGGAGCTTCTGGTCTTTTTCACTGGATGGCTTTCTTAGCATCTGGATGGTGTAGCTTGGTCTTAATCTTTATTTAGCTTGCAGTCTGAAATAATGGACTCTATGGCCATTCTTAACCTCACTTTGATTCACAGAGTTTCCCCACTGGAAAGAGATGTCTAATGTTTGTTGAATATTGAACTGAATTAAAGTAATCATAAAGAATAATTGGTTACTTCAGAATTATCATAGAATAAGGCCAGAATATTTCTAGATAGTGGCAGAGAAGACCATTCTTCTACTGCAGAAGTCTTTGGGCATTATATCTACCTAAGGAATGGAATGGGTAAAAACATTCAACTATATTTCCATTTCATATCTGGCAACATAAATAGACCATGATTGGAGTTAGATAGACATGAACTGCATGAATTATAGAATTCTAGCTTACTATGGTTGATAGTTGGAAATGTTAAATAAATTTCCCTCAGCATCAGTTTTTAAATGAAAGAGTACAAAACCTATCTCCCAGGATGATTCTGAAGATCAAAAGAGCTCTCCTGGGGTAAGCACTGACATCAGTGCCTGGAATATAGTAGGTATGGATTTGCATTCAATCAAATGAATACAAGTGATTTCACCTCTTATCTCAGTTTCCTCATCTGAATAATACATACTAACTACATGTGTTTGACAGGTTTTTGAGAGACCAAATGAGATAACAGATGCAACAGCCCTAAACTCTCATACTATTTATAATATTAAATAGAATAAATGGTTTGAAATGAACAACTTGAAAAGCAAGAAAAGAAGCAAAACCAAAGTCTGAGAAGTAGTTAAAAGGAGCATTTTCTACCTCTTTGTATGGTGTTGGGCAAAAAGCTTGGAAAAACCTGAATGAACTTCTTGGCCAACCCAATAGGACAAGAAACAAGAGCATAGGCAAATTTATGGTACGGTCAATGCCCAGGGCACCCTGGCTGTTAACAGCAAAGAGCCCGGTGATCTGTGGACTTGGGATCACAGTTTTGTGCCCCTGGCAGACAAGCTTCCAGAGAAACCAGAGCTATGGCACCCACCCACCCAGGTACTGGGCAGCTGATTGAGCAGAAGGAATCCCTCCTGGGTGCGGCTGACTCAGAATTGCCTCCCCGTCTGTGTCAGTTTGTCTCTTCGGACAATAGAGACTACGTGTAGTGTTAGTCACTCAGTCGTGTCCAACTCTGCCATCCCACTGACAGTAGCCTGCCAGGCCCCTCTGTCCATGGGATTCTCCGGGCAAGAATAATGGAGTGGATTGTCATTTTCTTCTCCAGAATTTTGTTCTCTACCATAAATATGATTTTAGTGCTGTCTACCGAGGCAAGGTCAAGAGGGATATAGTCCAGTATCTTGTTTTAATGTTTCTCCTTTTTTAATGAATCTTTTAATAGTCCTATTCATGTTCATTTACTTATTTTAGTAGGTGTGGTATGGTTACAGTTCCACTTTTTCCTTAAGCATTTGCAGTCCATGGAGTGTCAAAGAGCTGGACACAGCTTAGCAACTGAACAACAACAGCATAATAAAAGACAAATAAGTGTCTGTCTCGGGCTACTGTAACNATGGTTACAGTTCCACTTTTTCCTTAAGCATTTGCAGTCCATGGAGTGTCAAAGAGCTGGACACAGCTTAGCAACTGAACAACAACAGCATAATAAAAGACAAATAAGTGTCTGTCTCGGGCTACTGTAACAAAATACCATGGACTGGGTGGCTTATAATCAACAAAAAATCTTTTCTCACGGTTCTGAAGGCTGGGATGTCCAAGATGAAAGCAGGGGCAGTTTTGGTGTCTGGTGAGGGCGCATTTCTAGCTCATAAATGGCCATCATGTCACTTTGTCATCACGTGTGGGAAGGGCAAACTGCCCCTGGGGTCTCTCTTATAAGGGCACTAATGCTATGCAGGGGGGCTTTATCCTCAAAACCTAATCATCTCTTAAAGGACCCACTTCCAAGTACTGTTACACTTGGTGTTAGAATTGAAATTTGAATTGGGGTGTTGATTGGTTATTACAAGACCTTTTAGACTAACACCAAAAAAAGGTATCTTATGATAGAGGATTGAAATACAAAGTAGGAACTCAAGAGATGCCTACTGCAACATTCCAGCTTAAATTGAAGAAGATAGGGAAAATCACTAGCCCATTCAGGTATGACCTAAATCAAATCCCTTCTGATTATACACTGGAGGTGACAAATAGATTCAAGGGATTAGATCTGATGGACAGAGTGCCTGAAGAACTATGGACAGAGGTTTGTAACATTGTAAGGAGGCAGTGACCAAATCCATTACAAAGAAAAAGAAATGCAGGAAGGCAAAGGGGAGGAGGCGTTACAAATAGCTGAGGACAGCAGAGATGGGAAAGGCAAAAGAGAAAGGGAAAGATATACCCAACTGAATGCAAAGTTCCAGAGAAAGAGAGATTAAAAAGCCTTTCTTCAATGAACAATGCAAAGAAATAAGAGCAAACATTAGTACAGACAAGACTAGGGATCGCTTCAAAAAATTAGAGACATCAAAGGAAAATTTCATGCAAGGATGGGCATGATAAAGGACAGAAGTGGTAAGGACCTAACAGAAGCAGAAAAGATTAAGAAGAGGTGGCAGGAATATACAGAGGAACTATACAAAAGAGATATTCAAGACCTGGATAACCACGATGGTATTTCACTCACCCAGAGCCAGACATCTTGGAATGTGAAGTCAAACGGGCCTTAAAAAGCATTACTACAATCAAAGCTGGTGGAGGTAATGAAATTCCAGTTGAGATAGTTCATGTCCTAAAAGATGATGATGATAAAGAGCTGCACTGAATGTGCCAGCAATTTGGAAAACTCAGCAATGGCCACAGAACTGGAAAAGGTCAATTTTCATTCCAATCCCCCAAAAAAGGCAATTCCCAAGAATGTTCAAACTACTGCACAGTTCAGTTCACTTCAGTTCAGTCACTCAGTCATGTTTAACTCTCTGCNGGCAAGAATACATGGAAGAATTGTACGAAAAAGATATTCAGGCCCCAGATAGTCATGATGATATGATATCTAATCTAGAGCCAGACATCTTGGAATGTGAAGTCAAGTGGGCCTTAGAAAGCATCACTATGAACAAAGCTAGTGGAGGTGATGGAATTCCAATTGAGCTGTTTCAGATCTTGAACGATGATGCTGTGAAAGTGCTACACTCAATATGCGAGCAAATTTGGAAAACTCAGCAATGGCCACAGGACTGGAAAAGGTCAGTTTTCATTCCAATTCCAAAACTACTGCACAGTTGCACTCATTTCACAGTCTGGTAAGGTTATGCTCAAAATCCTTCAAGCTAGGCTTCAGTAGTACATGAACTGGGAACTTTCAGATGTACAAGCCTGAGTTATAAAAGATAGAGTAGCCAGAGCTCAAATTACCAATATTTGTTGGATCATAGAGAAAGCAAGTGAATTTCAGGAAAACATCTACATTTGCTTCATTGACTGTTCTAAAGCCTTTGACTCTGTGGATCACAACAAACTGTGGAAAATTCCTCAAGAGATAGGAATGCCAGACCACCTTACCTGTCTCCTGAGAAACCTGTATGCAGGTCAAGAAGCAAATTAGAGCTGGACATGGAACAACAGACTGGCTCAAAATTGGGAAAGGATTATATCAAGGCTGAATATCATTACCCTGCTTATTTAACTTACACGCAGAGTACATCATGTGAAAAGTCAAGCTGGATGAATCACAAGCTGGAATCAAGATTGCTGGGAGAAATATCAACAACCTCATATATGCAGATGATACCACTCTAATGGCAGAAAATGAAGAGAGACTAAATAGCCGCTTGATGAGAGTGAAAGAGAAGAGTGAAAAAGCTAGTTTGAAACTCAATATTCAAGAAACAAAGATCAGGCATCTGGTTCTATCACTTCATGGCACATGGAAGTGGGAAAAGTAGAAGTAGATCGATTTCTTTTCTTGGGCTCCAAAATCTCTGCTGATGGTGACTGCAGTCATAAAATTACAAGACACTTGCCCCTTAGAAGAAAAGCTATGACAGACCTAGACAGCATATTAAAAAGCAGAAAGCTCACTTTACTGACAAAGGTCCACATAATCAAAGCTATGGTTTTTCCAGTAGTCATGTATGGATGTGAAAGTTGGACCATAAAGAAGACTGAGCACAAAAGAATAGATACTTTTGAACTGTGGTGTTAGAGAAGACTCTTGAGAGTCCCTTGGACTGAAGGGAGATCAAATCAGTCAATCCTAAAGGAAATCAATCCTGAATATTCATTAGAAGGACTTATGCTGAAGCTAAAGTTCCAATACTTTGGCCACCTGATGGATAAAGCCGACTCATTGGAAAAGACCTTGATGCTGGGAAAGATTGAATGCAAAAGGAGAAGGAGACAGCAGAGGTCAAGATAGTTAGATAGCCTCACTTACTCAGTGGACATGAATTTGAGCAAACTCCCAGAGATAGTGGAGGACAGAGGAACCTGTAGGCTGTGGCTACAGTCCATGGGCCTGCAAAGATTCAGACCTGACTTAGCAACTGAACAAGACAAAGATTCAGTCTATACCAGGAAGGAACCATTGAAGTAAGGCAAAAATGTATTATTGGGCATGGAAATGGGTAGAGAATGCAATGAATGGTACTAAATGTTTTAAGTTACAAGTAACAAGGTCATCAAACACCATATCAATGTTCAGTTTAGTTCAGTTCTCTTCAGTACTCCAGTAATGTCTGACTCCATGCGACCCCATGAATCGCAGCACGCCAGGCCTCCCTGTCCATCACCAACTACCAGAGTTCACTCAGACTCACGTCCATCAAGTCAGTGATGCTCTCCAGCCATCTCATCTTCTGTCGTCCCCTTCTCCTCCTGCCCCTAATCCCTCCTAGCATCAGAGTCTTTTCCAATGTCAACTCTTCGCATGAGGTGGCCAAAATACTGGAGTTTCAGTATTTTAGCATCATTTCAGTAGTTTAGCATCATTCCTTCCAAAGAAATCCCAGGGCTGATCTCCTTCAGAATGGACAGATTGGATCTCCTTGCAGACCAAGGGACTCTCAAGAGTCTTCTCCAACACCACAGTTCAAAAGCATCAATTCTTTGGCCCTCAGCCTTCTTCACAGTCCAACTCTCACATCCATACATGACCACTGGAAAAACCATAGCCTTGACTAGACGAACCTTTGTTGGCAAAGTAATGTCTCTGCTTTTAAATATACTGTCTAGGTTGGTCATAACTTTAAAGTGTCCTTGGGACNTAATCAAAGCTATGGTTTTTCCAGTAGTCATGTATGGATGTGAAAGTTGGACCATAAAGAAGACTGAGCACAAAAGAATAGATACTTTTGAACTGTGGTGTTAGAGAAGACTCTTGAGAGTCCCTTGGACTGAAGGGAGATCAAATCAGTCAATCCTAAAGGAAATCAATCCTGAATATTCATTAGAAGGACTTATGCTGAAGCTAAAGTTCCAATACTTTGGCCACCTGATGGATAAAGCCGACTCATTGGAAAAGACCTTGATGCTGGGAAAGATTGAATGCAAAAGGAGAAGGAGACAGCAGAGGTCAAGATAGTTAGATAGCCTCACTTACTCAGTGGACATGAATTTGAGCAAACTCCCAGAGATAGTGGAGGACAGAGAAACCTGTAGGCTGTGGCTACAGTCCATGGGCCTGCAAAGATTCAGACCTGACTTAGCAACTGAACAAGACAAAGATTCAGTCTATACCAGGAAGGAACCATTGAAGTAAGGCAAAAATGTATTATTGGGCATGGAAATGGGTAGAGAATGCAATGAATGGTACTAAATGTTTTAAGTAACAAGTAACAAGGTCATCAAACACCATATCAATGTTCAGTTTAGTTCAGTTCTCTTCAGTACTCCAGTAATGTCTGACTCTTTGCGACCCCATGAATCGCAGCACGCCAGGCCTCCCTGTCCATCACCAACTACCAGAGTTCACTCAGACTCACGTCCATCAAGTCAGTGATGCTCTCCAGCCATCTCATCTTCTGTCGTCCCCTTCTCCTCCTGCCCCTAATCCCTCCTAGCATCAGAGTCTTTTCCAATGTCAACTCTTCGCATGAGGTGGCCAAAATACTGGAGTTTCAGTATTTTAGCATCATTTCAGTAGTTTAGCATCATTCCTTCCAAAGAAATCCCAGGGCTGATCTCCTTCAGAATGGACAGATTGGATCTCCTTGCAGACCAAGGGACTCTCAAGAGTCTTCTCCAACACCACAGTTCAAAAGCATCAATTCTTTGGCCCTCAGCCTTCTTCACAGTCCAACTCTCACATCCATACATGACCACTGGAAAAACCATAGCCTTGACTAGACGAACCTTTGTTGGCAAAGTAATGTCTCTGCTTTTAAATATACTGTCTAGGTTGGTCATAACTTTAAAGTGTCCTTGGGACGCTTTTAAATTCATGGCTGCAGTCATCATCTGCAGTGATTTTGGAGCACCCCCCCAAAACAAAGTCTGCCACTGTTTCCACTGTTTCCCTATCAATTTCCCATGAAGTGATGGGACCAGATGCCATGATCTTCATTTTCTGAATGTTGAGCTTTAAACCAACGTTTTCACTCTCCACTTTCATGTTCATCAAGAGGCTTTTGTTACTATTTATAAATACTAAACGTATCCATTTTGGTTAGTGTGTCATCATATAATTTTNCCCCCCCCCAAAACAAAGTCTGCCACTGTTTCCACTGTTTCCCTATCAATTTCCCATGAAGTGATGGGACCACATGCCATGATCTTCATTTTCTGAATGTTGAGCTTTAAACCAATGTTTTCACTCTCCACTTTCACGTTCATCAAGAGGCTTTTGTTACTATTTATAAATACTAAACGTATCCATTTTGGTTAGTGTGTCATCATATAATTTTCATACCTTGCCTAATATCATTTTTAGTTTAGAATATATTTTTGGCTGGATCACCAGAGTTTATAGCTGCTTCCAGCAATTGGCTGTAATAGATTATGAATTCAAATAAAGAAGAGGATAGATAAGACATGATGAGCAAAAGAAAAATAGAGCAGGATTACTTATTATTAATATTTTGGTTTTGAGTTACTGAAATCACAGGTTGATTGGAGTGAAATTGTCTGCAATTATAACAAATTCTAGAAATCAGAACATAATGAAGGTACAGAAGCTTTAGTCTGGTCAAGCATGGACCAGTTGCCAAGTATGGTGATAAAGAATATTATCTTGTTTGGTCCCTAGGATGGTGCTGGATAAGGTAGCCACTTTCCACATGTAACTATTTAAATGTTAATTAATTAGCATTAAGCAGCATTAAAAATTCAGTTCTTCACTCGCATTAGTCACATTATGGACCTACTGCAAGAGCATGCTGGGCGCCATGGATCATAGCACTTGTGAAAGACATCAGGATTTTAATCTGGCTGTCACTTATTAGCTATGTGACTTTAATTTACTCCAGTTATACTTTCTAAGCCTTAATTTCCTCATCTATAAAATGGAACTAGCTATACCTTAATGAAAGTGAAAGAGGAGAGTGAAAAAGTTGGCTTAAAGCTCAACATTCAGAAAACGAAGATCATGGCATCCAGTCCCATCACTTCATGGCAAATAGATGGGGAAACAGTGGCTGACTTTATTTTTCTGGGCTCCAAAATCACTGCAGGTGGTGATTGCAGCCGTGATATTAAAAGACGTTTACTCCTTGGAAGGAAAGTTATGACCAACATAGACAGCATATTAAAAAGCAGGGACATTACTTTGTCAACAAAGGTCCGTCTAGTCAAGGCTTTGTTTTTTCCAGTAGTCATGTATGGATGTGAGAGTTGGACTATAAAGAAAGCTGCTGCTGCTGCTGCTGCTGCTGCTGCTAAGTCACCTCAGTCATGTCCAACTCTGTGCGACCCCATAGATGGCAGCCTACCAGGCTCCCCAGTCCCTGGGATTCTCTAGGCAAGAACATTGGAGTGGGTTGCCATTTCCTTCTCCAATGCATGAAGTAAAAAGTGAAAGTGAAGTCACTCAGTCATGTCCGACCCTCAGCAACCCCATGGACCACAGCTTTCCAGGCTCCTCCATCCATGGGATTTTCCAGGCAAGAGTACTGGAGTGGGGTAAAGAAAGCTGAGTGCCGAAGAATTGATGGTTTTGAACTGTAGTGTTGGAGAAGACTCCTGAGAGTCCCTTGGACTACAAGGAGATCCAGTCAGTCCATCTGAAAGGAGACCAGTCCTGGGTGTTCATTGGAAGGACTGATGTTGAAGCTGAAACTTCAGTTCTTTGGCCACTTGATGCAAAGAGCTGACTCATTTGAAAAGACCCTGATGCTGGGAAAGATTGAGGGTGGGAGGAGAAGGGGATGACAGAGAATGAGATGGTTGGATGGCATCACCAACTCAGTGGACATGGGTTTGGATGGACTCTGGGAGTTGGTGATGGACAGGGAGGCCTGGCGTGCTACGGTTCATGGAGTTGCAAAGAGTCAGACACAACTGAGCAACTGAACTGAACTGATACCTATGTTGTACAATTGCTATGAGGTTACCTAGTAGATTGATGCATAGCTGATGATGAAGAAGATGGTGATCGGGGAGGAGAAGGATGAGGGGATTCAAACTCATCCTCAGAAAGCTTCTGGTGTGCCTCTAAAGCATTCTGGTCATTCCATGACCCAACTGTGCACTGCCACGGTAGGAAACCTCCCGTTTCAGCACATTTCCACCATCTCCATAACACACAGCCTCCTTCCAGGACACAGATCTCTTCAGTGACTCCAGGCACTAAATGCACTTGTTCCTATAAGCAAATAACTTGTCAGACTTGAAGGTACCACAGCACAATAGTTGAAAATTATCCTTCCAATCAAATCTAATATCAGTTTACCCTTGAGAGGACAACCTTCAGTGAAAGAAACCAGTTTCTAGCTGCAATGTCAAGAATCAGTGAGCAGATACTGGCAATAATTGGGGGGTGGACATCAAAATTGCTCCTCCCAAGCCTGCTTCTGATTGCATGTTTTCTCTTTTCCTGAACTCTAATAGACAAGACATTGCTTAAAATTCTCCTGCTGTTAGCAGGCCAAAGAAGTCACTCCTTTAGAGACTAACACACCTGCAATTGTTCTGCTTTCTCCTGTCATACCAGCCATTTTGTAACATCTGGATAAGTAGCTACAACACAGCATCTTTTCCTGCCTTGAGTCTCAGCCTCCCACTGACCACAGGGTCAAGTGTTTTGCTTAATTCCACATTCTATCATGCTGTCTCTTCAATCAGTGCTGTCATTTCCCCGGTTGGAGGGTCGATGACTCGTCTGGACAATAGGTCTGCTATAAGCAAGGCTTTGCCTGGGGTATAGATTACTCATAAATCATAACTTTATAACAGCAATAACATTCCCTGTCATCTAGCAGGTGCGTTGCCTAGTGGTTTGTGATCTATCTGGACAGTCAGGCTTCTGCCAAATGCATATTTGTGGAACTCTCATGGTGCGTGTATCACTGCCAATATTTTTTTCTTGCCTGCTCAAGCAGACTTCCTTTTCCAGCCAAAAGCAGCATTAGAGATGTACAAGTGACTACTGAACCATCCAATTGCTTGCTGAGAATCTCACTATGGGTTCTCAATGTCCTTGTACATCACTAAACAGTTATTTTGATAACGCCAAATTAGAATTCAAAATAGAAGAGGAAAGGAACTCACATGTGCTAAGTGCCTGCACGGTACCAAGCCCTGTGCTCATTGCCTCACATGTGATGTTTTATTAAATCATCCCAACAAACTCATGAGGTGACTGTTATCTCTGATCTCTTATAATGAGGAAAGTGAGAATATACGAAGTTTGATAACAGTACCAGCTAGTAGCTGTCACGCCCTGACACCAGGTGCAGTGATACGCAATCGTGTATAACTTTCTCATTTAGTCCCTAGTCTAGGTGCCATGTCCTGTAAGATAACAACTAGTCACATGTAGCTACTGAAATTCAAATAAATTCAAATCAAAAAAAGTTCAAGTTCAATTCCTCCGTGATACTAGCCACATTTCAAAAGCTCAGTTGTTACATGTGGCCAGTGGCTGCTGTCTTGATAATGCAGGCATAGGACACTGCCATCGTTTCCCAAGTTCCCCTGGGCAGTGCTGCCCTAGGGCAATGCCCGAGGTGAGGCCAGGTACTTTGATACACATACTACAGATGGGAAAAGAGGGGCTTTGATGGATTTTGTGACTTGCTGAATAAAAATAACAGTTATTTTTGTGCATTAGTTAACCTAACCTTGTGCATTAGGTCCAGGCTTGAATCCAGTTCCAGGAGTCTTGCCCTTAACTGCATCTCTGAGCTATGTACTCAGTGACTTATCTAAGGGCACACAACTGACAGGTGACGCTGGAGGGCTCCTGGGCAGAAGGTGCCTTGAGAATTCACGGATAGCCACTGTAGCCTCACAGCAGACCCTTTCTGATAAGCCTTATCTCTGGTGCTAGCCATGTGGTCCTCATCACTGGCACTTCCTTGATCTGGTTTCACTCCTGAAGTTATCAGATGCTCCGGGATGTTTGCCTCCACCGGTTATGTGCACGTGCATCTTTAAAGGTCTCTTGTCTCTGTGGGAGCCCTTCTCCCCATCTCACAGTATCATCTCTGGGCTCAAGGGCTTGTGCTTGGCTTCTCCATCTGCCACCGCCATTCATCTTGGCTGCATGCGAAGTCTTTACCATTCCTGAATGACCCCGGAGGCTGACTCAATCCCAAATAGTAGTCTGTGACTCTGGCTGGCCCTTCTGAAAAGCACAAAGAAAACAGCACAGTGGATTTCATCTGCTGTCAGGCAAAGCTCTCCTGCTGGCTCAGAATGCAAAACTTCCTGTGTAGCCAGAACAGAGGCATGGCAGGTAGTTCTGTTACCTCTACTCACTGCAGCCTCGGGCCCCAGCTCTTTTTCTCAGGAACCATTGCACTGAGCCAGGATCTCTGCTAACACCAAGAGCTTGCCACGACACAACATTTGCAGTGCAATTTCTTACTGTTGCAGAGGAATACAGTTTGTGGAGTGGCCCTGAGCTGAAAGGTCTGTCTTAGACAGTTTGGGAAAAATAACACTTCATGAGCCATTACTGTGTGTCCATGGCACTGATTCACGCACATGATTTCGTTTACTCTTCACAAAATCCTTAAGTGACTTGTGCTTTATTACTCCCACCATTCAGACGAGAAAGTCAAGCATAGAGAAGAAATTTGCCTGAAGTCACTTAGCTTTTTGGGAATTGATTGGGATTAATATTTTGAATCATNCGGTACCAAGCCCTGTGCTCATTGCCTCACATGTGATGTTTTATTAAATCATCCCAACAAACTCATGAGGTGACTGTTATCTCTGATCTCTTATAATGAGGAAAGTGAGAATATACGAAGTTTGATAACAGTACCAGCTAGTAGCTGTCACGCCCTGACACCAGGTGCAGTGATACGCAATCGTGTATAACTTTCTCATTTAGTCCCTAGTCTAGGTGCCATGTCCTGCAAGATAACAACTAGTCACATGTAGCTACTGAAATTCAAATAAATTCAAATCAAAAAAAGTTCAAGTTCAATTCCTCCGTGATACTAGCCACATTTCAAAGGCTCAGTTGTTACATGTGGCCAGTGGCTGCTGTCTTGATAATGCAGGCATAGGACACTGCCATCATTTCCCAAGTTCCCCTGGGCAGTGCTGCCCTAGGGCAATGCCCGAGGTGAGGCCAGGTACTTTGATACACATACTACAGATGGGAAAAGAGGGGCTTTGATGGATTTTGTGACTTGCTGAATAAAAATAACAGTTATTTTTGTGCATTAGTTAACCTAACCTTGTGCATTAGGTCCAGGCTTGAATCCAGTTCCAGGAGTCTTGCCCTTAACTGCATCTCTGAGCTATGTACTCAGTGACTTATCTAAGGGCACACAACTGACAGGTGACGCTGGAGGGCTCCTGGGCAGAAGGTGCCTTGAGAATTCACGGATAGCCACTGTAGCCTCACAGCAGACCCTTTCTGATAAGCCTTATCTCTGGTGCTAGCCATGTGGTCCTCATCACTGGCACTTCCTTGATCTGGTTTCACTCCTGAAGTTATCAGATGCTCCGGGATGTTTGCCTCCACCGGTTATGTGCACGTGCATCTTTAAAGGTCTCTTGTCTCTGTGGGAGCCCTTCTCCCCATCTCACAGTATCATCTCTGGGCTCAAGGGCTTGTGCTTGGCTTCTCCATCTGCCACCGCCATTCATCTTGGCTGCATGCGAAGTCTTTACCATTCCTGAATGACCCCGGAGGCTGACTCAATCCCAAATAGTAGTCTGTGACTCTGGCTGGCCCTTCTGAAAAGCACAAAGAAAACAGCACAGTGGATTTCATCTGCTGTCAGGCAAAGCTCTCCTGCTGGCTCAGAATGCAAAACTTCCTGTGTAGCCAGAACAGAGGCATGGCAGGTAGTTCTGTTACCTCCACTCACTGCAGCCTCGGGCCCCAGCTCTTTTTCTCAGGAACCATTGCACTGAGCCAGGATCTCTGCTAACACCAAGAGCTTGCCACGACACAACATTTGCAGTGCAGTTTCTTACTGTTGCAGAGGAATACAGTTTGTGGAGTGGCCCTGAGCTGAAAGGTCTGTCTTAGACAGTTTGGGAAAAATAACACTTCATGAGCCGTTACTGTGTGTCCATGGCACTGATTCACGCACATGATTTCGTTTACTCTTCACAAAATCCTTAAGTGACTTGTGCTTTATTACTCCCACCATTCAGACGAGAAAGTCAAGCATAGAGAAGAAATTTGCCTGAAGTCACTTAGCTTTTTGGGAATTGATTGGGATTAATATTTTGAATCATTATGTTTATTACCTCTTTATTTACTCTAATTTTATAAATTAAAATTTATTATTCATGATTGACCAAGGAGATAAACAAGCCTTAGAGATTCAAGCTCTTTGTCTAGGATTCAGGTAATAACCAAGCTAGAGATGCCTGTAACTACATTAGCATATGTTTTGCTTGTTTGTTTTAGTCGCTAAGTCGTGTTTGACTCTTTGTGACCCCATGGATTGTAGCCCGCCAGGCTCTTCTGTCCATGGGATTTCCCAGGCAAGAATACTGGAGTGGGTTGCCATTTCCTTCTCCAGGGGATCTTCCCNCATATGTTTTGCTTGTTTGTTTTAGTCGCTAAGTCGTGTTTGACTCTTTGTGACCCCATGGATTGTAGCCCGCCAGGCTCTTCTGTCCATGGGATTTCCCAGGCAAGAATACTGGAGTGGGTTGCCATTTCCTTCTCCAGGGAATCTTCCCAATCCAGAGATCAAACTCCTAACTCCTGTATTGGCAGGCGGATTCTTTACCATTGAGCCACCTGGGAAGCCCAGTGTATACTTTGGCTATTTTTTAAAAGTCCAGTTTTAAATAATTCAGCTTGAAAGTAAAGAGTTAAGAATAAGGTAAGAAGAGTGCTTTGTGAAATTTATATCACTCTACAAATTTAAGATACTGAGTGTTTTTTTTTTTTTTTATGTCACAAACTCACCATTAATTGTGTTAAATATTACTTCTTGGTCATGTTCTTCAAGTTAGACCCACCAATGGTTTCTGCTCTCATGAAGTTGCTCAGCCGTGTTCGACTCTGCAACCGCATGGACTGTGTAGCCCACCAAGCTCCTCTGTCCATGGGATTTTCCAGGCAATAGTACTGGGGTGGATTGCCATTTCCTTCTCCAGGGTATCTTCCCAACCCAGGGATCGAACCCAGGTCTCCCTCACCGTAGACAGACTCTTTACCCATCTGAGCCACCAGGGAAGTGCTCAAAAATCCAATAAAAGAAAATAAGTCCATCAGTAAGGATTCAGTTCAGTTCAGTCCAGTTCAGTCGCTCAGTCGTGTCTGACTCTTTGAGACCCCATGAATCGCAGCACGCCAGGCTTCCCTGTCCATCACCATTTCCCGGAGTTCAATCAGATTCACGTCCATTGAGTCCGTGATGCCATTCAGCCATCTCATCCTCTGTCATCCTCTTCTCCTCCTGCCCCCAATCCTTCCCAGCATCAGAGTCTTTTCCAATGAGTCAACTCTTCACATGAGGTGGCCAAAGTACTGGAGTTTCAGCTTTAGCATCATTCCTTCCAAAGAAATCCCAGGGTTGGTCTCCTTCAGAATGGACTGGTTGGATCTCCTTGCAGTTAGACTGCATTAAAAGGACAAAAACTATGGTTAACTTGGATAGAAGTTTACTTCTCACTTCTGCTAGAGAAGCTCAGAAGTGAAAAGCCCAAGGCTGGGATGAGGACCTTCTCTGTGGTTCTCATTTTCATGGACCAAGATGGCTGCCAGGATTAGGGCCAGCATGTCCACAATGAAGATAGTTGGATGGAGAAAGCAGAAAAAAGCATGAATATCTTTCCCATTAAGAAGACTTTACTTCCACTTATACCCATTTTATCTTNGGGGCAGGGTGGGTAGTGTACACAAGAAAGTGGAGTAGAAAACCTCATTTTTAAATGAGAAATGAGTGCATTTTATCACTTCTTATTTGCCCTTAATAGTTTTGATGGAAAGTGCTTGAATCTGGAGTTCTGGTTTACCCTTCCCCTTATGTGGCCTTGGAAAGTCACTCAGACATCAGTTTCCTATTAGTAAAATTTGGACATATCAGATACTATCTCCGAGGTTCCTTCTACTTAAGCATTCCATGAGCCTGTTTCACAGGTTTATCATCCACCCTTAAACAGGATGAAGGAGGCAAAACTAAAGGTTAAAAGGCTGGCTGGTTAAGGTTAAGAGGTGGCATTAGACTTAGCGTCCTGGGTTCAAGACCAAGGTCTGTCATTAACTCTAGATGCTCTTAAGTGGGAAACTTCCCCTTTTTAAGCCTCCCTCTCCCCAACTGTAACAGGAGAATTGTTATAAGAATCATTGAGTGTTCTTCAAAGTATAATATTTCACAGTGGAATGAATAAACCAACAAATTCTAGAAACTCATGTACTTTTACCTTACCACAAACCTGTACCTTTGTGGGCAGCTAACCAGAACCTCGTAACAGTCATGGGTCTCTTGAAGCTCTCTAATATTCCTGGCAGACAACAGGGGGCACTCTTGGCATGTGTGCCTCTAAAGGGTCCCCAGAGACCTTGGTGTGAGCTTCCAAGGCATATGATTTTTCTGAAGCTAAAGTTTTTATGGTATGTTGCTATAAATGTTCTTTCTGTCCCAAGTGCCTGCCTCTTGCTTACTGAGCCATATTTCATCTCCACTGGGCACTGGGTTCTCCTTACATAGGAACTCCCTTGTGGCTCAGATGGTAAGGAATCTGCCTGCAGTGCAGGAGACCTTGGTTCAATCCCTGAGTCAGGAAGATCCACTAGAGAAGGGAAAGGCTACCCACTCCAGTATTCTTGCCTGGTAAGGCCCACAAACAGAGGAGACTGGTCGGCTACAGTTCATGGCATCACAAAGAATCAGACATGACTGAGCAACTAACACTTTCACTTCACATTCTCCTTACATAAATTTACTAAATTCCAATATTTACCAGGAATTAATCTGGGATCCAGTTCTATATACAAATTCTTTTGCGAATGTCAACATAGATCTGATGTCCATCTCTCCCTTCCTCCCTTTGCCTGAAGCATATTTTCACCTACTCTCTTACTTTTTACCAGGTTCCACTTTTTTATCAAATTAAAAAAAGAAATTTTAAATCCACAAAAATGGTATGAAATCCGCAAGTTTGTCTTGTCACAGTTCTTTCCTCATGGGTTCTTTTGGGGAATAAAATCAAACAATGTGTGTAAAAGAGTTTCAGGAAGAAACAAGTAAACAAACTTTATAGACTCTTCAGAAAATCAAGTGGATTGTTATATAAATGCCACATAAATCATCATCCTTGAGACCAGATTTTTGAGGAGATTGTTACTACAGGCACTTTCTTCTTTTTCAAAAGTTTAGGGCTTAACTATGGAGTGTTATGAAAATTCTCATCGATTATTAGCTATCAAGTACATTTATCAAGGAAAAATAAACCTCTCTCAGCTATATATAGATTTGTATATAAGGCAGTTTAGAAATTTTGGTGGCAATAATATTCAGAAAAGCACAGTCAGCAATCACACTTGGGGTTAACATGACACAATTCTTAAAACCAGCTTTGTCCTTAAATGGTACTATCCGTTAGTCAATGGCAAGGTCAGCTACATTGGGTCTTAAGTCTGCTAGCCTTAGATGGGTCACTTAAGCCTCGAACTCTTCAGACCAAAACTCTGGGCTCTACTGGGTGTTATCTAGGCCTCTTCCATTGCATAACCTTTGCCCTACGGATGCTGTGAATTGGGAGGCTGTTAGGTTCAGGGGAAGAGTGTGTCTTTGACATGGGACAGAGTCGAATGTGAATTCCTGCTTTGCCACTAACAAATGGCCTGAAAAAACATGCTTTCTTTCTCTAATCTAGGTTTTCGTATCTTCAAAATGGGAATAAAAACACCTATCTTTTGAGTTTTTCCTGATAACATAATAACATAAGATAGCCCGCAAAGGGCCAAGTTCACACAGTAAACATTAGTAAACATTAGTAAACACAAGGGAGTTCCATCTCCCTCTAGGAGTGGATGTTATGCAGGCTTCATCTGTGTTTAGTCAAAGTGAAAATGACATTGAAAGTGTTAGTCTCGCAGTCCTGTCTGATTCTTTGCGACCCCATGAACAGTAGCCCGCCAGGTTCCTCTGTGCATGGGTTTCTCCAGGCAAGAATACTGGAATGGGTTGCCACTTCCTNATACAGAAAACATTTAGTAAACATTAGTTGCCGTCCCTTCTCCCTCTAGGAGTGGATGTTATGCAGGCTTCGTCTGTGTTTAGTCAAAGTGAAAACGACATTGAAAGTGTTAGTCTCGCAGTCCTGTCTGTTTCTTTGCGACCCCATGAACAGTAGCCCGCCAGGTTCCTCTGTGCATGGGGTTCTCCAGGCAAGAATACTGGAATGGGTTACCACTTCCTTCTCCAGGGGATCTTCCTGACCCAAGGACTGAACCTGGGTCTCCCACTTTGCAGGCAGATTCTTTACCATCTGAGCCACCAGGAAGCCCATGTTTAGTCAAGGAGGAGGATAAAAGCATGTAGAAAAACGTAGGTATGAATTTTAATGAGTGCCTGAAACAATGTCCTGGGTTTCTCTAGTGCAGAATCACATGGAGTTGTAAAGATTTAACTCAGAATTTGAACCTTTGGTGAAACAGCCCCAAGACAACAGTGGGAGTTAACTGGTCTGCAAGCAGCCTTTGGTGTTCTGATATCACCCTCAGCTCTAGCAACCCAGGCCTGCTGCTTGCTTAATTCTTTTGGACTTGAACAGAGATTTAGGAAGTAACTCTGAGGGTAGGTTCTACCAGAGTCAGAGTAGTTTCCCAGGCGACAGTGGTAAAAAAACAAAAACCTGCTTGCCAATGCAGGAGATGCAAGAGATGCAGGTGTGATCCCTGGTCAAGATTCCCTGGAAAAGGAATCGGCAACCTATTCTTGCCTGGAAAATCCTACGAACTGAGGAGCTTGGAAGGCTATATATAGTCCATGGGGTCCCAAAGAGTTGGACGCGACTGAGCTACCAAGCACGACTTGATAGACAAATAGCCTTCAAGATCAATTCACCTGGATTTTACAATAACGTTGTGATTACAAATAAGCAGAAGGAAACCTCTTTTGAGTTGAGCAAGTGAAAGCGCCTGACCTTTGAGGCTTTTTGCTTTGATCTAGTGAAGAAGAAAAGAATACCTAGTAGGAAGTGAAACTACTAAGTCTTGAAATATTTGCCTCTGAAGCAGCAGACATGGCCCTACTAAGCACATATTATATAATATGTATTACCATAACAATGCCTGTAATTGCCTTCAGAGATTCCATTTTCTACTGAATCTTTACTTTTCCCTAAAACACAAAACACATGGTCTCTTACCAGTTAGAATACACTTGAAAAAAAAGTATAATGTTGCATTTTTGACAAATAATTTCATCTGTTTCTGCTGAAGAGTGTGTCACTTTAAGAAAAAAAAAAAGTCTTGACAAATTCAACATCACATGCTCAGTCATTTAGTCCAACTCTTTGCGACCCCATGGACTGTAGCTCGCCAGACTCCTCTGTCCATGGAATTTTCCAGGCAAGGACACTGGAGTGGGTTGTCATTTCCTACCCCAAAATTTAGTATTACTTTCAGCAAAACAGTGTGGCAGATTCAATCAAGGTTACAATGACGTTAAAATACAGCAGCATTCAAAGGAAGTGTGACTATAGTCCCCAACCTGGTATCTTAGTATAACAGATAGAAATTCAGTGATTGTTTTTTCCTGAGGTTGATAAGTTCCTTGCATTTTTTTCTCTGCGATTTTGAAAGGAAATGCTTATAATTATCGGTTCTCTATGTAATGATTATCACGTTTTTTATTTCAGAGCTAGCATCCCTGGAAACACATTCCTTATAGTAACATGAAACCCTCTCCCACCACCATTTGGGCAAGATTCTGATTGATTTCAGCAGAACAAAGGAACAATTGCATCCCATTTGAAAGCCAGATGAGGTGCTCTTGGTTTCCTTCTAAATTGGGAGTGATAATGGTTGGGTGGTCATTACTTCAAGCAGGGAAATAAAACAGCCCTAACAATGAACAGGGCTGGTGTACAGTGGCTATTTTCTGGAATGGAACTGGTTAACTAAGAATTGAAAAGTCATCCTCTGGTAGCCTGAACAGGAACCTGCAGTCTGCAAACACTTATTCCCATCAACACTGCTCCAAGGAGGTGCCGAAATGCAGGGTCCTTCATTCTGATCTTGCGTCTGTCCTGGTATGAATTAACAGAGGGGAACAGGAAATGGATCGACACTGTTCATAAGTGAGGCGGCCAGGCAGGAGGGGAGGTCCTTCTGCTTTCAATCAAGAGAGGGGGTACAATCTGAGGTGTCATCAGTACATCTCAACCATCGGGAAACCCAGGCTTCTTCAGGGAGCTGGGCTTCTTTATGGATGGAATTACATACTTTGTGAGTAAGAATTATTTCTTGTATAGAATACCTGTTAGCTTACAGCAAAATGTGAGTGGCAGGAAGTACACAGGACTGGTGAAGTAAGCAAAGCAAACACTTGAGTGTATTTCTCCCCTTGACCCTGCACCAGACAGAGGAAACTATTATTGTCATCATTATCTATGTTCTTATTAATATTATTTTAATAGTAATATTTTTCCAAGTTCCCAATCTGGAATACTCAGAAAAATCAAAAATCATTTTCTTTCTTGGAGACCTTTAGAATTCAGGAGCTTAGAAGAAATTTTCTCTATGCCACTGGATTATTCCCATTATAGGTGTTATAGTGAGCGCTGCTAGCCTTGCTTTAATATTATTGACACTGACCCTTGCTTTGGTGACATCTTGGGTAGCTACTATGAAGAGCTGGGAACTGATTTGCTTAATTTCAACCTTACTAATCCAATCAACTTGCCTGTTTACTTTGTGTGCTCAGCAAGCCTTTGAAAAACGAGACTTTTAAGTGACTTCCTACTCCAGGAAAGATTTGTACATGGACACTTGGTCTTAATCAGAGAGGGGATGGACTGTCTGGGTTGGATGTGGTCAGAGGTGCTGCTGAGCAGAAGCAGGAGTAGGAAACTGGAAAACTGCCTGTCCCTCCTGATCATCTTCATGGCACAACTACAGGATTCCATTTGAAATGAGCTCCCCAACATTAAAAAATGCCCGTATGTAAGTGCGAGCACAAAAGCAGGAAATGTGTTCTTCTGTTGCTATTACTTGACAATGTATTCACCACATCTCA